>VYZR01091565.1:65961-78889 GCA_013400675.1 Oxylabes madagascariensis
CCCGCCGGCCCCGCCCGGGCGGAGCGGGGAAAGTTTGGCGGCAGGAGGCCGGGCGGGGAGGCGGCCGGCGGGCGCTGCCGCAGTGTGTGCGCCGAGCCGCGGCTGCCGCCCGCCGCGGGAGCGCTCCGGGGCTCCGCTCCTGCCGCCCGCGGGGCCATGTGAGTGAGGCTCGGGGACAGCGAAGGCTGCCGAAGGCTTTAGGTGTTACATGCGGCCGATAATCCTCTCCAAAATGGATTTTAGTCATAGCGGTCTTTTCGGATATATAGAAGACCTGCAGGAACTAACTATTATAGAGAGGCCAGTACGCAGGAGCCTGAAGGTATATTCCTCGAAAAAGAACGGTCTTATAAAATCCATTTTAAATCGTGTCTGTTTTAATTACACACAAATAAGTGAATAGACAGTTGTTTGGGCTTTTTGTTTGTTTGTTTTGTTCGTTTTTACAGCACCGGGATATGAAACGTTGTCAGTAATTTTAGAACAAACAATCTTGAATTCTATATAGGAGAGATTTTATGTTTTCAGTATAAGAATATGAAGATGGGAACATGCAGACCAGCTTGGATCTTTAGGTTAATTTATATGCCACTTGTTTAATAGTGATAGTGTCTGACTTGAAACTGTACTTCTCTGACATTCCATCTTTTCCTTGTGAAAGATTTATGTGATTGAATTTGAAATGTTGGCTAGAGGTTTCATGAATAAATTCAAATTACTCATGAAGGTATCCCTGTATGTGTGGGGAGTAAGGGGTTTGTTTTAAGATTAAAACAGCGAAATAGTAAGGCATTGTAAACTCATAATCTCTATTTCACACTTGACAGACACCAGAAGAAATAGAAAGATTGACAGTTGATGAAGAACTCAGTGATATTGAAAGGGCTGTTTATCTACTCAGGTATTTCCTAAAATGTTGCTGTGAAACATTGCTGACCATTGTGTTTACATATAGCTTTTTTAGAGTTTTGCTCTTCACTCCTTTATTTTTCTGTCGATAAGTAGTTCTTTTACCTTCAACTATGTTAAGCATATAGGCAAGATAAAAATAGGTACTGTAATTTAAAAAAAAATCACCCTATAATGGGATGTCTGTGTACATATATAAGAATTTCTGAGCTTTTAATATGTTCTTCACCAGCATAGAGTTGTACTTAAAGATCTTTTCCCCTGCAGTTGATTTTGCAAGATTCCCTGAGTGTTAATGTTATTAACACCAATAATTCAGGGAGTTCATGCTCACTCTAAGCAAATATTCACTCATGGGCACTTAACATAGGCTTGTAACTGTTGCAGCATCCTGTGTGTGTTTGGACTTTCAGAAGAGAAAAACTGAGTGATTAGTTCTATAGTCCTTAGAAATTACTGTAGAAGATACTGTGTTAATACTTCCCTTTGTTATGGTTTTCTTCATTTTACCTCCTTCTTCTTGTTGAAAGTATTTATTTACAGCTACTTGAATAACTTAAATTTGGTAGTTAAAAATCTCGATCTTTCAACTTCTGTGTAAGTCATCTTTGAGAGTACAAGTGTTCTGGGGGATTTTGAGTTGAATATGCATTTTGAAACAATACCTGGTAATTGGAGAGCCAGCTGCAGCTCCCTTTCAATTTGCTTATTCTACTATTTAAAGTGCTTTTCTAGTCTATGCCTGCATCAGTATTTAGAATAGATACTCTTGGTGATATAATTTTCTCTTTTTGGGGTGAATGGCATTATTTTTGAGTTATCATTTTTGTCGTCTGATACTGCTTTTGATACAGACTTCTGTTTATGGTTTGGGTATTTTTTTTATGCTGAAATTTATTAAATAGATGATTTAAGAACTTGCTTTGCTTGTAGTTTCTATAATCAAAGCAGTCTGTTGATTGTAGGGAAATTCAGAGGAAGTGCATATCACTGAAAGGATGCGTATCCATTCTGGGTATTACCTCACAACAACCAGCAGAGGTGTGTTTTTTTTTTCTTTTCCAGTGTGGTAGCAAATTTCTTTGCTCTTTTTCCAGTTAAAGATCACATTTCCAGCATATATGTCCTAACTAGATCATTGCCTTTTTAAATGGCAAAGGGTTCTACTTCATGTCTTTTGTCTTATCAATTGCTTTTCAACCTGGCCTTGACCTTCTCCTGACATCTTTATCTGATTTTCTCTACTCAAGCAGCTGTTCTTGAGACATAACATTCTTTTTCTTTTAATGAAGGTTTCGTTTTTTCCTCTTCATTGTTCTCATTGCTGAAAGGTACCTTCAGGTCTGCTTGATAGGCTTTTTGTAAGGTAATCTTACTGTGCAGGTATGTTAATACAATAATCCAGTGGAAGCTTTTGCTGTTGAATAGCATATTGCTGTCCTTGTACTGAGTGGAGTAAAAGCAGAGTTGAAATGCTGCCTGTAACCCATTAGTACCTTTTATATAAGGAACAAGAGTATGTATTTTGGCTGGTCAGGAATTTTTCATGTACTTTAATACACTATCCCTGCCTGTTGCTGTTTGATAGTAATGTCAGTCCAGTCTTACTGTACCTCATTTTTTTACACAGATGCATTATTCACTGTCTTTCAGGTTGTTCCTTATGTGGGACTCTCCTTGATCTTATCCAAAATGCCACTGCCTTTCCTGAAAATCTGTCTATAGAAATAGCTTTGCTGAGGTTGAAACAAATTGTTAATGACACCTCTTTGGAAAGGATGTGTTATCTCCATATACATTAAAAATATACAAGAACAATAATAGAAAGCAAATCTCTCACTTTAAGTATCTACAGATGGCATCAAAATACTAGTTTTGTCACAATGTTTTTTGTAGCATTATCTACTTATTGCACCCTAATCTGCAAGTTGAAGATTTAAAATTTACTGAGGTGAGTATCTTCAGTGTTGCTTGTTCAGTGCAATGGAGCTGATTAACACTGAGTGAAACCTTTTTATGCTACAGCAAAGCTAACGTTTACTAATGATTTTCTGGGAAAGTCCAGAAAGAGTCTTCACATTTCAAAGGCTTTCATTCTGAACAAAAAAACTCAACCACTTTCTTCTGGTTTCACATCCTTTCCTTCTAAAACCTGCCCCCAAATTCTCCCCCCCACCCTTGAACTTGGATTTGCTTATATGCAGAGTTGTTGTATGTTTACTAGGTACTTGTTTTTAGAAGATTTCTGCTCCTGAAGTCTTTTACTATAGTAGTCTGAAAATGGATACATTGAGATCCGAGTTGGAGAGGATAGATTTTCTTTGTTTCCCTAGTGACTGATTCTTGCTTACTATATGAGAAGGTATTAATATCAGAAGGTATTAATTTCCCAGCTCTCAGAGTTTCATCAGGTATTCTTCTCTTTTCACTTGTTGTGTTCTTTGCTTCTCATTTACCAGTAGTACTATAGAGTTTCTGGCATGGTCTTTTACTGCTTGATACTGTAAAGTTAATTATTTTGCTCATCTGGTATGTATTTGTAACCATCTCATGATTATTTTGTATTTCCACAGTGTCTTGTCTGTGTCTAGCCATGATGTATAGTCACAGATTTTGTAAATTTCTGTTCATTGTGTTCTCTTAAGTATGATGTAATTATATACCTACTAATCTTTTTAGTACGTGCTAAGTACATTGATCCATTGATCTTGTGTGAGATCTCAGTTCCATAGGGACATGATTTCATTGTAATTGTTTTTTTGTTGTTACCTATCATAATTTGGTTTCACATTCTAAAGTGATAGTTGTAATTTTGATAATCCTGAAAAGTTAATCTCTCTCTCATTATTATTTCCAGTGGATGTCTTTGCTTTCAGTCTCCCCTTTTCTGCGAGTACAGTTTTTCAGATAACTATGTAATGAGGTAGATTGATAAGAAGTTCTAGCTAAAGCTGATAATTTCTAGTTGCATTAATTTTCAGATAAATCAACTCTTTAATTTGCTCCATCATGTGGATATAGAAACAGTTCTGCAAGCAAAAGGAGAGATGTAGTAGCTCTCCTGGTGGCTAGGGTTGCTTCAATATGACTTGAGCATAAGTGAACTTCTGCTTTAAATTGCTGATGCTCAGAATACTGTGTTTTAATTAGGTAACATTCTACAATTAGACTGAGCAAGTTCTAATTTAATAAGAATGTGTTAACAAAGTGGGCTGTAATTTGTTTCAATCTCATTTAACCTTGATTCAGGTAGAGGAACTGGGCTTCCTTAGACCAGACTGTGAGGGATGTTTATGAACTTCTCATTGAAATCAAATGGGTTTAGGGACTTAGGGAGGGAGAGGCATTTGAGTGTCTCAGATCTATGTTTTAGACCTTCAGCTTGTGTGTTTGGTGGTTTCTGGAGTCTCTAACAGGAATTACTGAAGAGTTGTATTCCCTTGGTGCTTTGCATGATGCTGGCCCAACAGAAGAACAAGAACAGCAAATTAGCTATGTGCCTCAACCAAGTCAGTGTCAGGACTGATGGCTTGTCATAAAACCACCAGCAGATTAAGAGAAGGTGCCTGAACACACTGAAGCAACTGAATAGTTTCCATTCTACCTCAGGGCATTGTGACCTCTACGAGGACAGTGGCAATAAGCAGCTCAGGGACAATAATTTTTATTCCTGCTGTGAACTTTGGTGCTGTAATCTTAGTTTCCATGTTTTCTGATGCTTGATTCAGAAAAGTAAAAATTATTATATTAATTTGTCCTACCATAGCTCGCTCCTGTGGTATACAGCCCAAAGTAGGTATTCTTTGCCTGATGAGAATCTGGTTCTGGATGCTTACTGGCATGTGCACTGCGGGGTGATTTGTTTTTTGAGGACTTTTCTGATAGATTTCCCTAGGGCTTACACACTGTTGTGTGTACTGTATGATTTTGTATTCAGCTGTTTTTTTTTTTTTTTAATTTGTGCCTGCTTAGTGTTAAAGCTTCCAGACCTTGACATTTGTGTTTCACCCAAAATAACAGGGTAATAATGAGTTATCAAGGTGGAAGATTGAATTTTTCACCCTTTTGGGAATAAAACCTTTGTTGTTGGAGAGATCCTATCTATCAGTGTAGAAAACAACGCAATCCTTTTCTAAAATGTTTAACACAGTGTTTGAAGACACAATAGATACTCTGTCTAGATTGGAAAGAATTCAATGCCTGTAAACTTATGATGACTTAAAAAGACCACGGCAACAACAAGAAAAGTTGTGCTTTATTGTACAAGCTGTGCTTGATTAGCTAGAGCATTCTCAAATTCTAAACATCTTTTATACATTATATGTTGTTGATTGTGAATGTCAAAACCACTACTATTTAAAAGTTTGTGTGGTTTTTTTTTAGTCTAGTTTTTAGTGATGGTATTAATTTTGGAAAGTTTAATTTTTCTGTAGGTGCAGGCAAATCACTTCAAAATCATTTGATTTTAAATGAAAGCTTTCATTTACATGTAACTTCAGGAGCTCATTTTCTGCATTGTATCAAATTTTTTGCTGTGTTGCATAATCATGAAAACTGGCTACTCTATTCCAATTACACAGTTTATGATCCTGATGCATACATGGTATGCTGAACAATCCAGCTGTAATGCTCAGCATATTGGAAAATAGTTTTTCCATCTGTCCTACTAAGCTGTAAATATCAATGTAAGAAGTATTTCTTCATTTCCCCATCTTTTATTTTTCAAATTGCAACTTAAGTTTTATAAAAGTTTCATTCTGATTCACTTAGTTGGACAGATTAACTATTTGTTTGACCTTAAATGTGTTGTGCAAATGAACTAATGAGTATAAAATTGATTCTTTCACCTTAAAGTAAAAGGTGTACCTGTAGACTTCTGAAGTGTTGCTAAGGCACAGACTTTTATTCAAATTTAGATTTGTGCAAATACTTCTATTAATCGTATTTGCTGAGTTGAAACTGCAGCTGAGGAACCAGCTGTGAATATACAGAGCAGAGTTAATGTAGGGCATTGAGAAGCATTTAAAAAAAAAAGGAGAGAGAAAAATCTACATTTCAGTTTCTTTTCTCAGGCTACCGTGCAGGAAGATGGCAGTGCCAGTCCTCTCCCTATTCTAGTGTTTATGTTTGTCCTTTTGCTTGCACAGCACAATGGGGACTTTACCTGAGGCAAACCCTGAAAATGATGGTTAGTTTTAAAACTGATCAACTCTGTGGTCCAGGATTTTGTATACTTTAAAAAAAAAACCTGTGCTAGCTCAAAGGAATTGAGTAGCAGCATGGGAGCAATGCTTGGAGGGGGTGAAATGTCTGAGACATTGGCTGGCTTATGGTATTCATGAAGTTATGGTTTCCTGGTGTCTGGTTTCACAGTCAAGTTAAGCTGAAAGAAGCTTTCCTGATATCGGAGAGGAGCACTCCTCTCCTTTCATTATGTGACTGTATCTTACTGATAAGTTTTGTGTAACCAGCGCTGATGCTGTTGCANAAAGGTGTACCTGTAGACTTCTGAAGTGTTGCTAAGGCACAGACTTTTATTCAAATTTAGATTTGTGCAAATACTTCTATTAATCGTATTTGCTGAGTTGAAACTGCAGCTGAGGAACCAGCTGTGAATATACAGAGCAGAGTTAATGTAGGGCATTGAGAAGCATTTAAAAAAAAAAGGAGAGAGAAAAATCTACATTTCAGTTTCTTTTCTCAGGCTACCGTGCAGGAAGATGGCAGTGCCAGTCCTCTCCCTATTCTAGTGTTTGAGTTATGTTTGTCCTTTTGCTTGCACAGCACAATGGGGACTTTACCTGAGGCAAACCCTGAAAATGATGGTTAGTTTTAAAACTGATCAACTCTGTGGTCCAGGATTTTGTATACTTTAAAAAAAAAACCTGTGCTAGCTCAAAGGAATTGAGTAGCAGCATGGGAGCAATGCTTGGAGGGGGTGAAATGTCTGAGACATTGGCTGGCTTATGGTATTCATGAAGTTATGGTTTCCTGGTGTCTGGTTTCACAGTCAAGTTAAGCTGAAAGAAGCTTTCCTGATATCGGAGAGGAGCACTCCTCTCCTTTCATTATGTGACTGTATCTTACTGATAAGTTTTGTGTAACCAGCGCTGATGCTGTTGCAGCCACGCAATCTCAGTCAGATTAAGGAATGCATGCTAATTCTAAAAAAAATTTCAGATGCTTGCTTCCAGCGAAGTGTGGAACAAAATGCAACTGCTCATGCTACTATAGATGGGAGCATAAACAAGAAGTCACGGCTGGTAGATGACTGCTGTCAATAGCAAACCAGATTTAGTTCTTGTTACTCTAATTTTGAATGTATACTTAGAATCTGTGAAGTAAAGTACTGGTTGAAATGACTAGAAACTAGAAAGTATCAGCTGTTGTTTATATAACAGGGCCTTTGACATAAAATGGACTTAAAGAATCATTAAAGTTGGAAAAGACCTCTAAGGTCATTGAGTCCAACCTTTGAATAAACACCACCCTGTCAAATAAACCATAACACTAAGTGCCATGCCCAGTCATTTTTTGATCACTTCCAGGGATGGAGAATCCACCATTGCCCTGGGCAGCCTTAACTACCCCTTCAGTGACTAAATTCTTCCTGATCTTCAACTTGAACCTCCCCTGACACAGCTTGAGGCCATTTCCTCTCCTCCTGTCACTTGTTGTCTGAGAGCAGAGGCTGATCCCCACATGGCTCCAAACCCATTTCAGGTGGCTGTGGAGAGTAATAAGGTCTCCTCTGAGCCTCCTCTTCTCCAGGCTAAACACCCTCAGCTGCTCCTCACAAGACCTGCTCCAGACCCTTCCCCAGCTCTGTTGCCCTCAATGCTCCAGCCCCTCAATGTCTTTTTTGTCATGAGTGGCCTAGAACTGAACACAGGATTTGAGGTGTGGCCTCACCAGTGCTGAGTACAGGGGGACAATCCCTGCCCTGGTCCTGCTGGCCACACCATTGCTGACACAGCCAGGATGCCATTGGCCTGCTTGGCCACTGGGCACACCTGGCTCATGTTCAGCTGCTGTCAAATGGCACCCCCAGGTCCTTTCCACCAGGCAGCTTTCCAGCCACTCTGCCCTCAGCCTGTAGTGCTGCGTGAGGTTGCTATGACCCCAGTGGAGAACCTGACACTTGGACTTGTTGAACCTCATACCACTAAGCCTCAGCCCATGGATCCAGCCCTCCCAGATCTCCCTGGAGAACCTTCCTACCCTCCAGCATAGTGACATTCCCACTGAACTTGGTGTCACCTGCAAACTGAGCGAGGGTGCCCTTGATCCCCTTGTCCAGATCACTGATGAAGATGTCAAACAGGGCTGTCTCCAACACTAAGCCCTGGGGAACACCCCTGGTGATGGTCTGCCAACTGAGTGCAGCACCATTCACCACCCTCTCTGCATCCAGCTTCCAGCCAGTTTTTAACCCAGCAAACAGTATGCCCATCCAAGTGGTAAGGTGTAAGCTTCTCCTGGAGAAAGATGTGGGAAACAGTGTCAATGCCTTTGCTGTAGTCGACATAGCCTATAGCCACACCCTACACCACCCCTACATGGTTCACCTGGTCATAAAAGGCAGATCAGGTCTGTGTGAGATTTGGAAGTCTGCCTGAGCTGTGATGTGTGAGACCAGGTAGCTCTTCCTTATGTGTTAGATTCTTCTCTGGAGATGTCAATTATATTTGTGTTTCAGAACATCTTTGCTAATGACATAATAAGGAGAAACTAGGTGGCTGTGTAGATATATTTTTGAATATCAAACACTGTTGAAAAATCTGTGGATTTTCTTAACTTCTAAAAATTGTTCCCTTGTCCGGGGAAAACCTTATCACCTTATCATCCTTTTCTAGAAATGTTTGACATAGGAATATCCAGCTAAATATTTCCCATATTTATTTCTTTCTACATGACGGATCCCATACATAAATAGCATGTTGCCCACCAGGAGAGTGAGTTTCTTTTGTTTTTGTTTGGGTGAGCTTTGGCATTTAATAAATAAGTTTAACAGTTGCACAGTTCATTTTAGATGTCACATAATTAATGTATAAATATAATAATTCTTTATATTATCTTCCTTAGAAAGTTCCAAGTGTTTATAAAAACATTTTGTGCACATAAGGAGCTTTTATCCTCATGCTTGCTTAATAGTACTAATTCAAATCTTATCATTTGTCTGATTTGGCAAGAGATGATAATATTGGACTAGTTTTTGTCAGAACCTGGAAATGCATCCAGTAGAAACTCTGTGAAGATGTAGATGGGAAAATACAATATTTTGACTTAGAATATATCAAAGGTACAGACTCTTCAAAGAGTAGATCAAGCTGTCCATTTAGGGCTAGTCTGAATATGCTTTCACATGATGGTGCCCTGTAAAATAATGACTGTTGTATACTAGTGACCAAAACACAAATTTCAAGTAAGTTTTTATAGAATTGTTGGATGGCTGGGGTCAGAATGGATCAAAGGTCATCTAATTCCAACTCCCTGCCGTGGGCAGACACCTTCAACTAAGCCACTTTGCTCAAGGCCTCATCCAACTTGGCTGTGGATGCTTCCAGGGTTGGGAACTCTGGGCAACCTCTTCCAGTGCCTCTCCACCTTCATAGTAAAGAATTTCTTCCTAATACTCAATTTAAACCTACTCTCAGTTTGAAACTGTTTCTGTTTGTCCTATCACTACATGCCCTTGTAAGAAATCTTCTATCAGCTTTGCTGTAGGACCCCTTTAGGTACTGTGAGGCTTCTATAAGAGGCTGCTCTCTTCTCCAGGCTGAACAATCCCAATTCCCTCAGCTTTTCCTCACAGGAGAGGTGATCTATCCCTCTAGTTGTCTTTGTGACCCTCCTGTGGACTTCTTCAAACATGTTGATGTCCTTTCTCTGCTGGGGAACCCTGACCCAGTCCTCCAGGATGGGTCTTGTGAGAGCAGGGTAGAGGGACAGAGTCACATTGCCTTGCTGGCCACTCTGCTTTGGATGAAGCCCAGGATACAATTGACTTTCTGGGCTATTGCACAGTGCACGTAGCCAGCTCATGTCCAGCCTCTCTCCCACAAACACCCCCAAATCCTTCCCAGCTGGGCTGCTCTGATCTGTTCATCCCCTGGCTTGTGTTGATACCAGGGGTTGCCCCGATTCAGATGCTGCACCTTGCACTTGGTCTTGTTAAACCTCATGATATTCCAGCAATGCTCAGCTTGGTATTGGTGGCAGACTTGCTGAGGGTGCACTCAATCCTTTTGTCTGTGTCATTAATGAAGACACTAAATCACACTGGTCCCAGTACAGACCTCTCAGGGACATCACTCATCACTGATGTCCATCAAGACTCTGAGCCAATGACCACCATCCTCTAAATGTAAACATCCAGCCAATTCCTTATTTACTGAACAGATTTTTCTTGCAAAATCCTTCTGATGTTTTGAGTACAACTTTGTTGTAGGCATAGGAAGCCCTTCACATGTCATGATGTGATGCTTCTGTGGCCCTGCACTCTGACTCCATATCTTGCTAGCACAAAGAAGAAACAGCAGTTAGTATTGGTTCAGCTACTCTTTCCCTCAAAGCAGTTTAGTAGCATGCACCACCTGCCCCAAAATATCTGAGACTCTGAGACTCTTCAGAAGAGTGACTCTTAGTGCTGGTATGCTGATACACCCTGTATTTTTGCATTCAGAGCTGTTTAAAAGCTTTTCTGAATCTCTGCAAAGCAAGGTAGATAGAACTCCATTATATATTGGTTCATATTGCTACACTGTAAACTTTATGTGAAGGGAAGTTGTTTTACTGAGGTGAAATTCTGATTATAATTTTAGGACTTCAGGAACTAGGACTGCAGTCTTGGGCCTTTATCTGTGCCTTAGCAGATATGCTATGACAGAAGAATTTGGAATGAGACAAGAAATAGCTTTGTTGAGATTTAAAATTAATCCTGGTCTCTGGGGTAAACTTGTATAATAGTTCATTTAGCTATTTTTAGAGTTAACTTTAGTAATATTAATGTTTTTGTCCTTGTTCCACCAGCTGGTACTCTAAATGCCAACACTGAGTTACCCTGGATTTTGTCAAGCCTTGGAGCCCAAAGCTTTATGTCACAGGAAACAAAACCAGCATCATTTAATTACTTAGACAGATTTTTTTTCACAGTGAAAACAGAATGGGAATGTAGACAGTCCTTGAGACTAAGCAACTCAAAGAGGTCTGCATTATTAATTGAGAAGTTCTCCAGCATTGCTAGGAACATATTGTTTAATCTTTTAGCGGTAGGTTTTTGTATAAGACATGTTATCTTTAGTTTTTGAGGACAAACAGAAAAGGAAATTGAAGTGATTTCTATAGCAAGGGCTTCTATAGACATAGGCTGGCTGCGGGAGTTCAGGACCTCTGGACTACCAACCGGTTTGATTGAGCAGAAGCCATTTATTGTTTACATTAAGCTATCTTTATACATTCTAACACTACTGTTCACATGTTCACACGTTATTTGATTGGTCCCTCTCTCTTGTCCATGCATCCAGCATGTACTCTTCAGAAAATATGATTGGTTACAGTTCATCACTTCGTTGGGCCTCCTTTATCTAATTCTTGCAGTCTTGGTGTTCTGCTTCTCGGGTTCCTCTTTCTCAATTTAGCACTGTTTCTGTCTCAGTAACCTTGACTAATTCCTGAGAGTTCTGATAAGAATAACTAAAGATGGTTAGGCTGGTGCACATTATGGCCTAAGCTATTCAGATACATTGCTACAGCTGGCAAAGCCCATATTACAACCTAAAAAACCAACTGTTTTAATTATACACAATTATAGGACTCCACCTGAGTAAGAAGGTCGCTTCAGATTCAAAAACTGAGGCCAGAAGTGGCGTCTCTAGCCAAAGACAGTTATGTCCTCAGGCAAAGATTTTTAAAAAAAGACCAGTAATACAAAAGCACATGGATGGAAATTGTTCATAACTGAGTTGTTCTTGAAATTCACGCTTTGAGAATTAACGTGTCACTGCCGTTCTTACATCCTGATTCTCCTCTCCTTCCCCGCCAAGGTATCATTGCCTTCCTAGATGGGGTTGTGGATGTGTCTTTGCAGTCTGAACAGTAACAGTATCCTTTGCAGGCTTTGAAAACCAGGGCTCTCCTAATTCCTGGGCCTGTGTCTGTTAAAACCAGTTTTACATGGCCATCACTTTCACTGCAGTATGAAGTTGCTCCTCTCTCCATGAATAGACTTGCTGTCCCATGGAGACACTGTTTGACAAGATGGAATCTTTGCCTCTGAATGCTAATTGCCTATGGCCTATCCACCAACGTGTTACAGGGTTAATTTAGCATCAGTGTTTCTATGTAATGCCTACTTTCACGTTGTTCCACTTGTTCTTGAATTTACTATAAGAAAGTCAGATTTAGGCAGTGTGTAAGCAGGGATAGATGAACTGGCATGAATGGAATTGCATCATTTTTAGTGTGTGTGAGTCCAAGCTGAGTATAGTAACAGAGGTTTGTTGTAGGATTTCATGTTTTTTTTTTNTCTGTCTGAGGCTTTTTTGCTGCAGCCTCATACTTTTACACAAGCAGTAAGTACCAGATGTTTCACATTCATGTCATTATTTGAATGGACTCTTGATGATGCAGGTATTCTTATTTAAAGTATTCTATTTAGCTTCTTTTACATTCAAATAAATGTTAACTGCTTGTTTCTCTTTGCAAAACATTGCCCTATGAGGGGTTAATGTTAAGAAATATAAATATCAGGCTCTGGATATGTCCCTGTATCTTGGTAGCACTTGTTCCAGCAGCAGTTTTGTTTGTTCCATGTTACGTGACTGTGGGTTTTGAGAATGTGTGCAAGCAACTCCCATGTNGGGAAAAAGAAAATAAAAAGATTTTTTTTCTTTCCCCAGTCTGTCTTAAATCAGAATGATATAATTTGTTTTTAGTTTTTTAAATGGCAAAGCAATGTAACTTTAAATAAAATTATGTAAGTTTGCACAGGGTTTTATGTGACAGTCCCAGAGAAAAG
>VYZR01091568.1:34943-59454 GCA_013400675.1 Oxylabes madagascariensis
GCTGAACAGTCCAGCTCTCTCAGCCTCTCCTCGCATCAAACATGCACAAATCATCTTTGTGGAATTTTGCAGGACTCACTCCAGTAAGTCTGTCTTTTTCTTGAACTAGGGATCTCAGGACTGGACACAATACTTCAGATGCAGCCTCATCAGTGCTGAGTAGAGAGGAAGAACTGCCTCCCTTGCTGACAAGGCAGTGTTGAATTACTGCTCTGAAGCACAGCCATCATTACATGCTGCTACACTTCTGCTCTTAGTGCAGTCTCAAGTGTGTTCGTTGCGGGAGAGTTTTTTGTGAGGTCAGTAGTGACCCCAGTATTGTCAGTGATGCAGAAAGGCTACACATGGAGNTTTCTTCTGATTTCCAGAGGTAAGTGCTATGCCAGTTGTGCTGGAAAAGAACTCAGCTGATGAACAAAGTTAATTAGCTTTTTGATGCATTTCCAAGTATTACTTAGAACTTAAAACTGAATTTTGAAAGTATTTTTTCCATCTTTGACACCAGGTTAAAAAAAAAATAAAAAAAGGAAANGGTCTCTCAAAAAAAAGAAACAGACAAAAAACCCAACACAAAACTCAACTTCACTGAGGATCAAGTAAAGGGACTTGCCTGGAAGGAAGCAATGAAGATACAAAGGTTTGATAGCTTATCAGCTTAGCCTAGGGCTGTGACCAATAGGAACTGAGCTGCAGCTGCACAGAACTTTCTCAAAAAACCCTGGTACTGCCTTCTCTCCTATTAAATACACACTGACAGTCGATCTGACATGGGCTTAATTTGTGTTTCTTTTTGTAAAATTATTTATTAAATAACAGCTGTAATAATAATATCAACAGTACCATACATGAGGGTTTCTAATAAAAAGAGAAGATTCCTTGTCTTAAATGCCTTGTAGAAAGACTGCATCAGGGAAACTGACATTTGTATTACAGGAAGACATAAGTAATCGGTGTTAACTACACTGAATTCAGAAACAGACATCTTACCTGAATGATAAATATCTTTGGTTTTCCTACCAAACTCTGGCACTTGTCTCCTCTGAACATGTCTGTGATTGTCTGTATTTTTATTTTGTCATCATATGCATATATGTGATCATCCTCACCATGACTCAGGAACACACACACAAAGCAGTCAGCATTGCTGTGGTCTTCCTTAGAGGCTGAAAGAGTCAAGTGGTGTTTAAATTACGGAACAGTCATATCCAAGTCTAAAAAACATTGTACATTTATATTGTATCATTTAATCCCCAATCAGTCCTTTTTCAAATGGATGCTATTTTCAGGTAGAGCCATACTGTAGGGATTTCAAGGTGCATTGATTCAACCTGGCTGAAGGGCCACTAACTGTAAAAAGAAGAACGTAATTATCTTCTCCCAGCTGCATGTACCATCACTCAGCTTTCATTGACTTAATTAGTTCTCTCCACAGAAGCTTCACTTACATTGCAATAAAATAATCTTCAGTCTAACCTTTAAGTCCTTCTAATGTTAAATTCCTTGTACACAAAAATTTATTTTAAGTTGGACGAACGGAGAGATTGGAAGGAAAGGTATCTGGGAATTCTGCTGCAATAATTTAGACATAACCAATGTCTCTTACCTTCATCAATTTTCTGCAGCACATCTTGTGTTTTCAGGTCATCAAAAAGTCTGACTTCAAACCCAAGGTCTGTCAAACTATTGTTAGAACAGATTAGTGTGAGTAAAAATCTTGCTCAAATTATATATGAATTGCTACCAACTCAGTTTCTTTCCCTGTGGGGGAATTAATATTCTTATGCATTATTTATGAACAAAACTACTAAAGTTGATTTTTAATTCAAGCTGATGTCAAGTACAGGTCTAACTGTAAGTTACTTCAAAGAGTTTGTCCAAAGAAAGCTCTGGACTCACTGAACTCATAGGATTTGTGCCAGCAGTTTCTGTGACCTAAAAAAAATGTGCCTTGAAGCTTTTTAATTATGGCTTTCTTCACCCAGGTTGCATAGGTGCTATACCCGCAAAATCTTCCAGTCTCTACTTAAACACAGGATTTAGGTAACTCCTTAATTTGACCATGATTTCTAAAGTTTAAATTCTTTTAACAGTTAGTAGAGCAACCAAGTTTCTTACCTGCTTTTCAGATTGTTTCTGTCTGCCATAGTCCCACGTCTGTCTGGCAGCGTTAAACGCCAGAAAAAGTGCTCATGATTGAAGATTAATGCAACTCCTCTTCTTTGATGGTTCATTTTATATTCCACTGCAGGATCAAGTGATTGTCTGCTGCCACAGATGGAAAACATTCTTGGTAAATGAGGCTGTTTCATTAGTTAAGGCCCATAATGGTGCATTTCAGACATGGCTCCAATTCTCCATGTTACATGTTTAGCTAAATATTAACATAATTGGATAGTGCGCATCTACTTACGTGGAATTATAGCTGTCTGTGATTTGCTTCTTTTAAGTAAATCAAGTGCTGCATTGTAATCAATAGACAATAAACTGGGGATGAGGTGCTAAGTGTAGTAGTGTATCTTGCAAAAGGAGAACAAGTGTTCATTACTTACCCTTATGAAATGAAAGCTATGACAATACAACAGTTCATCTAAGTTTTTAGCAACCAGCCCACAAAATCCTAAAGTTGAAGGACAGAGGTCTTCTTAAGGACAGAATAAATGACCCACCCAGCTTCTAAGTAGAGGACTTCATCATGGCAGCAAACACGTAGAATACCTGTGTGTTTGGGAGTAGCGTTCCGTAATTTTATTGATTTATAAGCAAAACACAGCATAGGATGTGTGACAGCACACTCTGGACTTGGCTGTGAACCCACAGTCACGCCAACACTTGGGCCCCAAAGATCTTAAGTGTTGACAAGGCTGTAATTAGAAAGACAAAGCAGACAATCTTTCTGCTTTTGTAGTTATTGGTGCAGAAAACAGACACTGAAACAATTCTGGCAACAGCGCTGGTAATAAATAGGTCCAGAGTTCAAGGTAACATGGAATGAGAGTCCAGCTCTAGGACTGGCTCTGGTTGGAGCAGTCATTTTTTGCCATATTAATACTTTCTTTCATGCTATGGAATATTCAGGTTTGGTGCAATTACAGGAGAAAGTTGCTTAGAATATTTGTCTGCAGATGTTCAAGATCAGAGTTTTATTGGCAAACGCTTTTGTTACACAACAAAATTACCATCGTTACCTGTAGACTAGCTCTGTTTCTCCACTTTGTTATGAGAATAACAAATCTCCTCAAGGAAACAACTTTTTGTAAGGTCTACATAAGAATTCCGACAGAGCAGGAATTTAGGATGACTGTTCAAAGTCAGGGAGGTTCTACAATGTTCTACAATGTTGGCTGGATAACCAATAAGAGAAGTTGTGTGCTTTATCACATTCTTCCCATTCTGAGTACCAAACATGATAAATGCAAAAATTATAAATTTTAGCTTTGTAATTAGAGATTATAAATTTTATAAATTTTATAAATTTTAGCCTTGAACAATTTCACCTGTACCAGTACCAGATTTTTTTCAGATTTTGGCAATTTCTCTTCCTTAGGATTTGGCTAGGTGCATGGCTAGTAGGGATTTTGGACAGTTTGGTCGCTGGATCCTGTGAATGACCATTGAAGGATGACTCCCTAGATCTTTCTCTATTCAGGTGAATGGATGAGGCAAAGTTATCAGGCAGGTAGTTTACTGTTTTCAGGGCTTTCATGGAATCACTGTTCCATGGTCCATTTCTCTCCTTCCAGAGGAATACATTCCTCGGCTACAATCTACCATTTAGTCTGTCCAGTGTCTCCTTAGATTGCGATGGGCTCTGCACATTGTCTAAAATAAAAAGAGAACACTCGTCATAGTCCCTTCCACATGCCTTCACAATAAAGGTGCTTCTGCATCTGGTGGAGCTAAAACTAGAAACATGTTTTGTAAGTGGGTGGAGTTGAACCAAATAATTCTGTTGAATTCTTAACAAAAATCAGAAAACCCTGCACTGACCTCAGTCCCTTGGGACATCTCTGTCACTGCCACCAGAACTTTACCTTACAGTGAGTGCATCTACTTCTGCGATGTTCTCATTTCCATCTGTTACAGAAATCAAAAAGTTATTTAGCCACAAAATCATTCATTAAAAACAAACAAACCCAATTTGAACTTATGCATCCAGCCTTAAAGTTTAGCTGTTAATGTGAACCAAGAGCTCATTCACATATCAGGAAAGTAGGCATGCAGGTAAACAGCCTCATTAGTGTTGGTCTGCACCCACAGCTTTTGGAGGCTGATCTGGAAATTCTGACTCCAACAGTCTGAATTTCAGGTGGTCAAGACATGCATGCTTTCTATCTGTGTATCTGTACCTATATAAACATATTCAGAGATTACGGTTTTATATAACTAACTAGCTGGGTGTATTTTTTTAAAGAGACTCTAACTCAATAGTTACAATTTTACATAACTTAAAAATACACTGGTGTTTATTTTCTTTCAGTAATGCTGCTAATACAAAGCTGAGCATTGTCTTTGAGGTTGGATGCAGCACATGAGTCACAGTGGACAGTGAAACAGTTATTGACAACTGAGAAGATGCAAGATTTAAACCTTTTCTTCTGAACTATACAGACTTCAAGTACCTCCAGTACAGAAGGGATACAAAAGTAACCATGTGCGAACAACAAGGAACATGCACATCTTGGGAGTGTGCAGAACTACAGACTTGCAGATGGTTAGGCCAAAATACTTGTTCCTCTCACTTAAGCATCTCAGTGGGCTATTGAATCACTACTACTACTACTGGTAGAGACTCAAAACCACATTATGAGAACTGTATACGAGACTATACCTGTGGTGGGTAATATAGGTCTGCTATCCAGCTGGACATGGCCTGCAATTATAAGAAGAGTCACATGTATGTGTATTTTACAAACCACTTTGCACATAGCTTTTCACATCTATTTTTCAAATGTTATTAATGTCTTTTGCAAAACGAACATAGCTATATATTGATAGAGGACACAAGTTCTTGCGAGCCGCTCCCCCCCAAAACAGATCATAAAATTTTATAGTCATCAAACTTTAAGACAGAAAATGTAGACACAGGAGGAAGAGAATTCCTAGGCAGCAGGAAACTAGGAAAATACGGTTTTCCTGTTAATTTAATCCTGTTTAGTAACCTCCTAGTCTTTGGCTTTTCGTTATCACTCTCATATTGCAGCTTCATTTAGGTGAACACTATTTGAATTATCATGATTTTTGAAAAGTTTTCTGTTTGTCTTACACAGGAAAAAGCTTGTTCTAAAATCTGATAGAGACCAACGGGACTGACTACTTGTCTTTAATTTCGTGAAGATGGACTGCTTCAAAGGAATCAAAAATCAGGTATGCACTAGGTTACACTGGAATCTCACAGCATCTTCCCCTGGATGCGTTTCCGTCTCATCGAGATCAAAGGGCAAGGCACTTAGAAACAACCGAATGGCACACAAAAGAAGTTCCTTTGAGCTGCATCTCCGGGAACCCAAGTTATGCTGCCCTGACTTCTCCTGCCCTCCTGTTACACGCCGGGGACCTTTCCCGCTTCCCTGTCCCGCGGCCGTGCCGAGGAGCCCGAGGGATTTTCCCCCGCACGGGGCGCGGGGAATTTAAGTGCAAATCCATTTCCTCGTTGGCCGCCGCCGTCCTTGGCCTCGCACCTTCCCCGTTCCCTTCCTCCTCCTCCTCCTCCGGAAGGAAGGAAGGAAGGAAGGAGGGAGAGAAGCGGAGCTCCCGCTCCCCATGAACGCCGGCAGCGCCCTCCGGGCAGCGCTCCCACCCTGGGGGAAGCTCGGGCGCTGCCCCGGCCCCTGGCAGACATTCCCCACCGCTCCGGCTCCTGCTCCGCGCTGCCTCCGGCAGGAGCCCGCCGAGCGGCGCGTCCCGGCGCTTCCCCGCCCGTGCCCCCGCACACGCACCCGCCGGCGGCCGCCGCTCCGAGCCCGACATCGCCGTGGACCAAGGCACCTGCTGCACGCCCACACAAACCCAGCCCAGCCCAGCCGAGCCGAGCCCAGCCGAGCCTTCTCCTCGCTTTCTCTCCCTTGCCTTCCGGGGGCGGGCGCTTATCGCCCTTTGTACCCGGAGCGGCCGCCTCCTCCAGGAACGGGACGAGGGACGGATCCGGCAAAGTGCAAGGGTGGGGTGTTAAAGTGTGTGACGTGTGCTCCTGAGGTGGTACTGCAGGGACCGTGCTCCAGTAATGCGCCAGCTTGTACAAAACCATCGTCCTGAAATGCCGCGAGAGCCTCCCGTATTCACTTGGTTTAAATTTTTCAAAACTCTACTCAAATTCCCATTTCAGGCGCACGCAGTGTTTTCTGTAAGGCTCCTGTTCCTCAAAGTGCGTTTTCATTCGGGCACCCAGGCACAACCCTTGTTTGAGGTTTGGATGTGTGGATCATTCTGCAGCTTTGCTCTGTTCTCGCTTCAGTTCTCTTTAATGATTTCGGAACGGTGAGGCGAGTGACAAGGTATTGACGAGTGCCTAGATAACGAGTATTACCCAACCGGGAATCGTGCGGCACCCACCGGTCACTGGTCAAACAAATTTCTAAACCAAAGCCAACGACAAAAATCCATTCTTCTGCATAAGAGCTTTACAGATTGTCCCCTAGAGGGATCTGAATTTTCTATCCAGCCTACCTTTAGGGAGATAACTCAGATATGAATGTGCACTTAAGAGAGTGCTGCTACAAGTACAAAAAGAAGCAGATTTAGAGTGGAATTACGGGCATTTTTACCCAGTCTGGTTTTACCCAGGCTTCTTGCATGGGTAAACATTTTAGACAAGATGTCCCCCTTTGATTAAAGGAGCCATGGGTATTTTTAATTTGCTTGTTTTTCTCTTGCTCAGACTTGTTACCCTCAGGCTGCCAGTAGGCAGTTGGATCAAGATAGAACTTTGTTACAATTGTCTTTGAGCATACTTCAGTTAGAACATGACACCATCACAAGGTCTGGGTCTTATACTGGGTAACATTTAGACTCCTACCAAACAGATTCATTTTTTGGCAACTGCAAATCCCAGCTCTCACAGCTCACGCCAGAGCTGCCCCTGAACCCAGTGGCAGTAAGATTCCCGTGTGAAGCAGCAGCTGCAGAACCAAAATCTGGGGCTCCGTAGCAGCAGTTTAAACTCGTATTGGCCGCGTTCCCCAGTCCAACAGTTTGGCTGTAAGACAGAGTTTTTCTTGCTTTGTTTTGCTGGAGCCTAAGAGCAGCCTCAGCCGCTGTGCTCAGATGAGTCACGGGTAACTCGATCGCAGCGTGTGCAGCCGGAGGTAGCGCCGGGCTGCTGTGTGTTTCCAGCTCAATGTAGGATATGAAAGTTTTATTGTCAGACATGCCTGTTTGTTAAGAAACACTTCCAGATTGTTGCAGTGGCTCCCCAGTAGGTGGGTATTTTTTGGAAAAAGCATTATGGATGGATCAGAACTGCAGTCTGAAGAAGGAAGTTTGATTGCGGACACACTGCTGTACAGTATTACTGACTACACAAAAACATGCAGTATAAATGCGCCGCTATCTATAGTATTGTGCTGTGATCCAGCATGAAGCTAAACACCACAGAGCTGTTCACTCACTTCCCCCAGTGAGATGAGGGAGAAAATCAGAAAAAAGGTAAAGACAGTTCAACAGGAGAGGAGGGGAAAATAGTAATAAAAGGATATACGAGTGACACACAGTACAGTTGCTCACCAAACACTGATCGATGCCCAGCCAGTCCCCAAGGGTGATCAGTGCCCTTCCCTGACCAAATCCCACTAGTTTTATTGTTCAGCATGATTCCATGTGGTGTGGGATATCCCCTGGGTCAGCTGGGGTCTGCTGACCTGGCTGTGTCTGCTCCCAAATCCTTGTGCACATCAGCCTGCTCACTGGCAGGGCAGCAGGAGAAGCTGTGTTTTATCAACATTATTCTCATCCTCAAACCAAAACACAGCATTGTATCAGCTGCTAAGGAAAACATTAACTGCCACAACCAGGACAAGCATTACATTTTTGTATATATATATGTGTGTGTATATATATATATATATATATGTATTTACGTAAGTTCTTCAATGGTATGATTAATCCTGGGGGTGATAGCTAGCCTTCATCTTAGGGCTATGGTCTGCAAAATGCGTTTTGTGTAACTTGCAGTTAACTAATCAAGGATTTCTGCTACAGGAAAAGCTTGTGCAAAGTAAAGACTACCAGGAAGAAGTGAAATGCCTCCTGTGGTTTGCAAGCAGAACTATTGAAGTGCTATCCAGCAGTATTAAAGCTCTTTTCAGTGTTTTACATGGTTTGAAAGAAACTCTGGGAGGCTTTCATGATATAATTACAGGTCAGTACAGGAGGGAACAAAACCCAGCTCTTTCCAACTGTGAAAATTTTCTGTGTTGTTGTGGTTTAACCTCAGCCAGTGACTAAGTACATATGTGTACAACACAGACACAGACACACATGGGATGGGAGAAGGAGAATCAGAAAAAGTAAAACTCATGGGTTTAGGTAAGAACACTTTAGTAACTGACATAAAGTAAACAAAAATAATAATAAAAACGAAAAGGATAAAGAGAGAGAGATGAATAAACCCCAGGACAGACAAGTGACACACAATACAGTTGCTCATCACCCCCTGTCCAGTCCCCAAGCAGCGGTTGGTGCCTACTGGCTGATCAGGATATAAATTCCCCCCCTATTAATATACTGGGCAAGATGCTCTATGGTGTGAAATATTCATTTGGGCAGTTTGGGTCAGCTGTCCTGGCCATGCTTCCTTCCAGCTTCTCGTGCACCTCCTCACTGGCAGAGTATGGCAAACTGAGAAGTCCCGGATTTAAGGTAAGCACTGCTCAGCAACAATTAGATCATCAGTGTGTTAGCAGTATTCTCATACTACATCCAAAACACAGCAATGCATCAGCTACTAGAAAGAAAATTAACTCTATCCCATCCAAATCCAGGATATGCATTCGTTTAAGCAACTAGTTTAAGCCCATTTGTACAGAACTCAATAAGCCATCTAGTTGAATTATAGTGGTTGGATTCATTGTGGTACTTTTGTAATTTTAAACAATGCCATTACCATTCCCTCCTTTAATGTTGAAAAGATTCTTAGGGTTACAAACATGGAATTCCAGGGTAAATCAGAATAATTTCAATTCTATGGTAGAAAATAAATGTCACCAAAGCAAGGGGAACTACAAGTTCATTTAGCAAAGTTTTTTAAAACTCTACAGTAATACTTCTCTTCTAGTGCTATTTCATATCCACAAGTAAGAAAAGAAACCTTGAGGCACGATCAAAGAACTTTAGCAGAAATTTTGTCTTTACGAGGCCCTTACGTTCACTGTCACGTACACTAAGCTCTAGTGACAAACAAAAACACAACGGGTATAGAAAAAAACCACACAAAATTATATCACAGTTCATGAGTCCAGTGAATTTTATGCATTTAGTTTCTATTACCTGTTCACAGATGCAATATTTTAATTTTAATTCCTCTCCTGTGAATATCTAAAGCAGAACTGCTTTTTAACAAAAGCAAATCATTATTTTTCTAACAGAGACCTAATGCAGAAGTTAACTAAGGACTGACACCTGTAGATAAGCAACAAGTACAGAGAGTACAGAGAGCAAACCCCAAATAATTCAGACATCAGGTGACTTTAGCTAGAGAAGTCAGAGAGGGAATAGGTGACAGAAATACAGGCTCAAATATCCATCAGCCTCACAGAGGGCATCTTAAGTTTTTTGGGCACACTGATCTGAACTGTGGAACTTGCTTTTAGTTTTCATCAGAACAGACTAAATGAAAGCAAAGATGAATACAGTAGCCAAGTTGTGCCACAACAGAAATATAAATCAACATATCTGTACATATATCCTTTCCGTGCATACAATACACAACACAAAATGTTTTATTCAAAAACAGACATTCGATGAATTTTTTAAAAATAACATAGAAACTATATTTCACCATTCTGTCAAATCAAAAGTATCCTTGGGCTGCAAACTGTTCATTTTACTGGACAGCCCTTAAAAGGATCAACGTATTTGATCTGAAAAGTGATGCAGAAGTAAGGCACTGATATAGAATCAGGTAGAAATATATAGTGCATGTACATTGGCTTGGGACATTTTCCTTGTTATTTTAACAACAAACCTGCAGGACCACATACATGAGAGAGAACTGAAGGCAATTGCAGCAGAAACACGCAAGTACAGGCTATGTAAGATGTTTCATATTGGTACACATAATACATTCTTTCCTGTTGAACCCATCAGATGCTTCAACTGCTATTAAACCTAAAATCTGACCTGTATTAAAAATCACCTGAGAATTCAATATAACTCCTTGGTGCCTCTGATGTCCCTACGATAGAGTTTTCTTGGGAACATTAAAATGGCACCAGCGTTTCACAACAGCACGCCCTAGGTGGACATACACCAAAGGAAAGCAATTTCAGTTCCCAAGCTTCTGGCATAAAATGGAGAGAAGGATGACTTATTTCTTTTTTACATGAATATCGTAGTGATCTTCAAATCAGTCAGTTCACATCAGTGTTTAATATATCACTGTCTGAAAAGCATAAAGGTTTGTAACCAAAGCCTTGCTTCATTTTGGCTGAATCTTCGGCTTTATTCTACACCATGAGATCTCAGTGTCTTCTTTCAGAGATCTGTCTTGCCCTCGTAATGACACATACAAGCAGCTCTCTGGCTATCCAGGTATGGTTTGCATCCTAAATGTATAACTGCATCAAACAACAGCTGAACAGTTGATTCACAGGCTGCAAGCAAAGAAGAGTTCAGTTAAAAATACTTTTAGTGGAATATGAAACTAACAGGAGAAAACTCTGGCAAACTGAGAATGACTCCAATAAAGAAGCAATCTTCTCTGGGCATAGCAAACAGATTGTCAAATGAAAGACTGAACAGAGTCATTTAAGTTTTGAGTAAAGATTTTTTAAATGCCAAACAAAATGAAAATTCATTGCATATGGAATGTTATCTATGTTGGAAACATACTGAGTCTTGGAAGATGAAAGCGCTGGTTTACCTGCTCACTCTTTGCATCCCAGTTTATGCAGAGGTTGCCATCTTTAACATCAGCTCAACAGAACTGAACAAATATTCACCAGTTCTGACACTAAAGACTAACATGACAATTTATTTACAGTTAAATAAATTTGAGAAGTTCAAACACAAGGTTGTTCTAAAAACTTACTGCTCTCAATGGGAGTATTTACTGTGAAAGTGACATTGTCCAAGTTAAAAAGTGGTTATGTCATGTATCCATCAGATGCATGCCAATGACCAGAAGGAATGGCCTGTTACTAAGAAACCTAACATTTATTCACTAGGGGACAGCATTAACTACTCCCACTATGACAGCATATTATTTTAATATCTTATTTCATAACAGGGAAAAATTCTGTGTTTTCCTACAGTTTACCAGCAATCACACATAGAAGTTTAGAAATCACCCAGCAGAACAGTCATGTTACAGCTATGTCACAGTAAATGCAAGAATTAAACAAGCATTTTCATCAAGTTGTATTCCTATATTCATATTCCCGAATGGGCAGCATTATTTTTTCCCCTAAAGTTAAAACTAACCTCAACTCAAAGTTAGATTTAACCCTGATCATTTTCATGCTGTGTCACTGCTCTGCTTTACAAGCACCTGAAGGTGCACAGCAGAGGGACAGAACAAAGCATCTTTCATCAGCTTATGAAATGTGGCCTTGCTGCACTGCACAAAGATTCTTTGCCAAGTTAAGTTCGGGTTAAACTTGAAAAAAAAAATAAAGGCTTTTTCACACTTACCCTGAACACTCTCTGAGATTCCAAGTGTTTTCTGCACATCTCTGCAAATTTTTGAGAGGCAGGTCTGGAACTGCTCATCACAATCATTTTTTTTATTGCCACAAGTATCATAGCATCTGTCGTGGTGATTGCAGCATCTTGTCATTGAAGGGATACCGATGTCAAACTGTGAAGAAAACACACACACGCCTCCATTGGTATTCCAGTATAAGAAAAATATAGCCTATGGACAGACTGTAACAGAAATTAAAAACTAATGTGATGGGTTGAGATAAAGACAGTTTAATAGACGAATAAAATAAGACAAAAATGTCCCAAAATAAGCAGTGCAAAAAGTACTCACCACATTTCAAAGCAGAGGGGATGCCAAGCTGGTCTCTGAGCAACAGCCACCTGGAAGTCATACTACCACCACCCCCTCCCCACCTTCTCCTGCTGCTCCAGTTTTTATTGCTGAGCACCACTATGTAGTGTGGGATATCCCTCTGTTCAGTGTGGGTCTGCCGCCCCAGCTGTGTCCCCACTCACCCTCTTGCCCAGCCCCAGCCTACACTCCAGGTTAGTGGATGGGCAGAGTAGGGGAAAAAAGAGAAAGTCCCAAAGCTGGCGGACAACAAGCTAACTCCTGTTTTCTTTCTAGCATTAAGGAAAAAGGGTTAGTGTCAGTAAGGACAGCAAGAGTCATAGCCAAACCCTCCACTCTTGCACGGCTACACCTGCAGTTATTCAATGCTCTCAAGACTGAGAAAACAAAATACTAAAGCAAACGCTCAAAACCCAAGAAATCTATCATCATTACATTTTATGCATGTAATGAAAATTGAAAATGTTTATGCTATGTTCGTTTACAATACTAACACTTCCCATATGCTGTTACCAGAGCACATGTTAGGAGCTGATAAGAACGGGACCTTGTCTATGGATGCTGTCTCAGAAGCAGGGATGGAAAAAATCATCTGCATTGAGGGAAGCTGATGTATGAGACACACAAAGAAGCCCAAGATGGAAATACTTACCTGAACTCCAAATAGAGGGGATCCACAGCCATTTGGTGGTGATGGTTTATATCCATAGCGAGGAACGGGCTTTGATCCTGAAAAAGGTAATTCGTCATGTCTCAAACAGATTTTTTTGCACAGGATTTTTGTAGTTTTAAAACTCTTTTTCTTTGCACAGGATTTTCGTAGTTTTAAAACTCACCACAGACATTTGTTTGGCTCAACACAATATCAGTTGTATTTTTAACTTAAACATATATTCAGGCACCTGCATATCAACAATTCTTTTCAAATTACAGCTTACGGGTACTAAGCAATTTTTTTTAGAAATGGGGACAAGGCACCTGAGCAAGTGTCATTGCTTGCTTCCTAAGTTAAAAAAAAAAAATACTAAAATCGATATGTTGGTTAAGTATGCAATATATAGGACTATTAACATTAAAAGAGTACTTTAGTGTAAGTTCATTAATACTTCTATACTTTATATGCAATCAACAGTAATTCTCTGATTTTTTTTATCTTAACTGGGATGAAACATCATTTTTATTTCTACAGCTGTAACATCAACAGAATTTGAATTAGTAGAGACTGCTAAACTCACATCTTCCTGAATACTCACTAGTGCAGCAAACCAAGGAATTCTGCATCCCAAGTTAAGAAAGACTGTGGAGTTAATTTGAAAAAATGACCCTCCAGTTCATTTCAGTATTGGAAACAATCTGAGGCCACAATTAAAAGTAATGGAGAGGGAAAAAAACACATTTGAAAGATGCGTATTTTAGTAGAGTGTAAATGTCACAGTGTCCTGGCCATTCTTGTGGAGCCAGCCAGGGTGTCACCACCAGACACATTTCCTGACTTAACATATAATCCCACACAGTAAACTGGGGTGATGCAATTCCACGACAGGCTACGTGTGCCTCCCATTTTGGGGTCTTGAAGCGCCAGTGAAAGAAATCCCGTTTCTGGAGCACTGTCTGCCTGGCACCCGGGATGGGCACACCCAGGGTGGGCACGGCACGGGAGGCGATCACAGAATGGGTCAGCCTGGAAGGCACCACGGTGTGTCATCTGGTCCAAACGCCCTGCTCAAGCAGGGTCATCCTAATAATAATAGTCTAATATTACAATAATAATGATGATTATGATTATGATAACAATAATAATAACCATCATCATCTACCAGGTCATGCCAACTTGAGCTGCCTGAATTACTGTACAGGTAAACCAGGCAGCTGAAACGCAGGGAAGAAAGCAACACAGATGTCCTCTGCTGGTAGCAGCAGGATTTACAAACAGCAGGATGCATTCCTTCCACGGGCAAACGCGGCTGCCATTAAAACCTGTTATTCAAGCGTGCCTTCCAAACAACATAGCTCAGATTTAAGCTGTTCTGTCCCAAACCGAAATGCTAAGGGGTGCTCGTAAATAACCANCTGTCCCCCTGGGGTCCCCATCCCTGTCCCTGTCCCCATCCCTGTTCCATCCCTGTCCCCGCGGCCCCGCCCGTGCGCCCGCCCGCGGGGAGGGCGGCCCCGGCCGTGTGCCCGCCCACGGCCCCGCGCCGAGCGCTCCGGGCCCCGGGCCGTGACCCCCGGGCCGTGACCCCCGGGCCGTGTCCCCTCTGCCCTGTGCCGTGTCCCCTGTGCCGTGTGCCCTGTCCCCCGGGCCGTGTCCCCCGGGCTGTGTCCCCTGTGCCCTGTCCCCCGGGCCGTGTCCCCTGTGTCGTGTCCCCCGGGCCGTGTCCCCTGTGTCGTGTCCCCTGTGCCGTGTCCCCCGGGCCGTGTCCCCTGTGCCCTGTCCCCTGTGCCCTGTCCCCTCTGCCCTGTCCCTTCTGCCGTGCGCGGCCTTCCGAAGCTGGGCAGCGACAAGCGGGTGCGGGCCCTGGCACCTCGGCGCTGGCTGAGCAGGGCTCCCGGAGGTCCCGAGTTTTGTGGTGATGTTGGGTGGGAAGGAAACTCACCCGGTCAGGTTCGCACATGTGAGTGGTTCTCAAGGCATCGTCGAAGTGCAAGGCGAGGTTGTAAAGCGGAGCCAAATGGAAGTGTGTCTTGTTACACGGTAAAACTGCAGTCTTGATTTGTTCAAAAGAAAAATCAGACCAAAATGAACTTGCATTCGAAGCACCGTGTTTGGTTTTCAGATATTTTTTTTTTAAATTTTATATCTAAATGCTAGGTGCTTTACGGATTAACTGAATTGGAACCATGTGAAAATTGTTTTATTTTTTGTAATGAAAATGCTGACGTTGTGTGGAATCCCTCAGAAAATAGTAATATTTGGCTTCAGGGCAAAAGTTAAATGTAAAGAAGAACAGGAAATGGAAAGAGAACCAAGAGACTTTCAGAGCAGACAGAGCATAAAGACACACATTCTACTGTTTCGGTAGGGTTTTTTTATTTGCAGCCTCGGCATTTAATATTATGTGTAGTTAACTAACAAAACTGGTGGGACAAGTTCTTCACAGAAAAATTAAGTCAAACAAAAGAGGGAGCTCTTTGTACACTTGTCCAGCTTTTCCTATTTAGGATTTCTTTACCAAGACCCTGACACAGCAAAATAATTTTTGTGTAGGAACATACTTAAATGCTTTCCTAAATAGCAAACCTTGTTGAGGGTGTGTGTGTATGTGTGTTTGTCAAGAGAAGGAATTCATACCCTTACTTTAATTATTTTGGTGACTGATGGTGTGTTTACATGACAAATTCATGCTGATGTGGGGTTTTTACAAGTCTGGAAGATGAAGAAAAGTAAATGAAAATGTAAAAATTGTTGTCTGGATGTGGTGAATTATAGAAGAAATAGCACCACAACAACTGAGTTGTGTGAACATATGCCATTTATTCAGCAGGACAATTAATTTAGAGGAATAAAGTAAAATAGATATTAAAAGTATTTGTCATTAGAATACACTGAAAAATGTTCTGAAGCTATTGATCATTTTCATACAACTGGCTGGAACTATGTGAGTTTTGTGTTGAGGGTACCAATCAAATCAAATTCTACTGCTTCAAAAAAAATTTGTCCACACTTTGTGAACAGCTCTTGCTGAATGTGAAGGTATTATGCATAGACTGATGTTTTCTTTATGACAGCAAGAAGTCTAACTTTGTATCTTCTACTTGGTTTTGTAGAATTAAATCTATGTGTATAAGGTATTGTCTTTTTATATACTTATATTGCTATATAAAATGTATAAGAATACATATGGACAAACAGTGTGTGCTGGTGTGTGGAGTAAAACTCTACTTGGTGTTGAGAGTTTGTTGGATACCTGAAATATATATACATACACAGAGATCTTAAGATGTAAGGATGCTTTTGATTTACGTTGAAGATTTAAGTTTTAAAATTCCTTTGTTGCTTGTGACCAGATGCTGTTGAATTAATAAAACTTAAGAGCTACAAAAATTGCCCCAGGCTAGATGATCAGATGATGTATATTAACTAGATATGAATTGTCTGAGTTTGTAGCTACAAAAACTACTAAGCAGATTTATTATTTGAGTAATTGTTGCATTACAACAAATCTCATGGTCATAGCCAATCTGTTGATTAATAGATGGTCTGAAGTCTACTTCTGCAATAAGCCTAAGGAATCAAGTGCCAAGCCAGGCAGCCTGTTGAGGGTTTCTGGTGACTTAGACCTTGAGATGATGTAAGTTCTTTAAGGCGGACTGGCTGCTGTGCTTTCTGTGAAGTTCACATATTGCCAGTGCAGTCATTTTCCAACCACTGTTTCCAGTATCATTATCCCTTTTAGCTCAATAAACAATGGCAACTGAAATGCAATGTGAAAAGTGGAAAAAAACCAAGATTACAAGAAAAAAATATTTTAATATCTGCTTTTATTAGAGACCTTTGCAGTGGACTTGTGCCTGTAAAATTCTCTTCCCACAAGCTCTGCAAAAATGAGGTATTCATAGAGTGTTAAGAATTTTCAAAATACATTCCTTGAAGATTTGTACTGATTGTTGCCAAGTTATATGAAGACTGATTGTGAAAAAGGACTATTTTTGCATAAGTGATATGAAGGAAGCATTTAATTTTCCGAGCTTCAGATATTGTACCGTGAAATGAGACTCCTTGACACATGGTGGCTAATCCAGTCGTAATAGCTGGCAACTTGTGTGTACACGCCAGGGTGACCGGCCTCCCCACAGTTCTCACCCCAGCTCACAATTCCCCAGACGTAGGCCACGTTTTCTGCATCAAAGCAGACCAGGGGACCGCCTGAATCACCTTTACAGCTGTCCGTGGAGCCATCGTAAGTACCTGAAGAGGAAAAGCAAAAGTAAGTGAAGGTACAAGCTGGCACACGAGGCAGAGCTCAGGAGATTTTTCAGATGTGTTGCTTCCTGTCACCAGTGGTCACCAGTAAAGAAGATTCTGAACCTCTTCAAGTCTGTCACTTCTCATTTCAAGTACAGGGCCTCTCTTTATACTCGTGGCTGGCCCAAATTCTCATTTGCTTTTTCATCGGTCTTGTTTTATGCAGTGCAATAAAGAAGAATTCAGCCACATTCCCTACTATAAAAAGTAGCCCATAAAAATGGAACAAGGTATAAAGATTTGTAGACCGATTCCTTTGGAAGTGAAGATATCATAATGTGTGTATCCTTCCATGTCTGCCTTTGGTGTCCTCTCTACCCAGTAATCCATCATCCAGTTTCATCTGTGTAATTATTTTCTTTACCAGCTTTATGAAAACTGGTGGGCAGGTACAAGAAGGAGAGCACATGAATCCCGGGCTGGGAGGGAGAGCAACCGTCTCTAAGCATCCCCACTGCACGGTCAGTCTCGGTGAGGACCTTTAGCAACACCAGGTACAGCCCTGAGGCACAAGTGTGCAGGATTCAGTGCCCTTTATGCTTCAGTGTTCACAAACCTACTCATTTGCAGGTCAGCAAACACAGTGTTCGTGAAAAAAATGAATCAAGATGGATGTGATATAAACAGAAATGCTGCTACAGAGCTAGAATATGATTTATAATTTTTTCCTATATACTCAGTAAAAGTTTATTAATTTCTAACACCCTTACTACACTTTTCTCCTTGGCTGACTGTTCTAGTATGAAGGGGCCCATACAAACAGTGTGAGTCCCCAAGCTTTTAAAATGTAATCTCTTTCTTGAATCTGTACATTACTGAGAAAGGGTTATGTGAACTTTTCAGAGTTAGGATTACTAATCATATGAAACAGGGTTTTATTGCCTTTAATCAGTTTAATTAATACTTGCTTGTAGTACTAACTCCTGTGAGTACCAGCCCTTAATTTTAAAGTTTTTGTTTGCATCAGGATGTTAACCCCAGATATCCCCTTTCTGAATGTATCTCATGTGGTACTGTCACTGTCCCCTCATGGTAAAGTATGATCGCTTGAAATATATTCAAGAAAAGGGAGATAAGTTACAGAACTGGTGCACTAAATAAACTCAGTATCTTACAGATGGCATCCTAAATTTATCATAAATTATTTTGCTTTTATATCTGGTTTTAATTTTCTTATTGAGTAGTTTGTTTAAAGATTGCTTTTACTTTTTGATTTAACAAACAGTTGAAACCATCTGACCTGTAAGTTCAATACTCACTGCTCTTTTAGTCATGTATTTGGCAACACTTTTTGTCACTTGAGAAGCAAAAATGTGTATTCAAAATCCTCATTTTAATACAAGGAATGACAATAATTTTCCTGGACAGACTAATCTAAGTTTGAAAAGTTAATTGTATTTTCCTGGCATGCAGTGTGGTAGAGGCAAATGTCTGAACAGATGAATAGTTATAGTCTAGTCAACAGGGCTGTGTGTTCTAGGACAGGTATTTGCTTAAATATGTTGCTGAATCAAAATCAAATACAGTAAAAGTGGGAGGTTCAGTAGGCTGTGAAGTGCTTGTCTATTTAGAAAACATAAGTCAAATTACATGTACAAATTTGCCCAAATAATTGTAGAAACTCGTCATGCTGCCATCTGAACTCTATTTACAAATAGGTGTATCGTGGTGGATGCCACAGCCTCCAGTGGCTGGCATGTAGCCAACAGTGATATGTGGTAGTTTGTTTATTGTCTTTCTTAAGTCTAGAAGATTCCCAGCCAGTATGTCTGGCCTAAACTGAGAGCAGGATGGTAGAGCAATTATAGTAAGAAAATTGATGCTTACCTGCACATGCCATTTTTTTAAAAAATCGTCCTGGATACAATTCAGAACAATTGTGAAATAAATTAACATTCCCCCACTTGAGGATAAATTCTTTTGTGTAATCTAAAAAAAAAATATTTTCAAAATTTAAAATGGCAAGTACACATTAGACACATTTAATGTAATAATTTGTAAGTTAGTTAGTTACCTATTTACGGAATATTATCTTCAGTATTATAAACCAGAAACCTTAAACTGCCACTAATATTTACCCCATTTGAATTACAGTGCATTGGCCATATATTACAAAATAAAAGCAGAGTACTGTAATTGCAGTGTAAACTACAGTACTTTCATTTTGTGACATTTTCACCCTTTCTATTTCCTTGTAATCCTCAGGGTTTTTTTTTTCCTGTGTTTTCCATATCAAGGTTTCCAGGCACTTGGAAATGGGTACATGTTTTTTTGTGAACTGGACATGTGGCTGTGATTCATCCTTATTACCTTTTTTCCAACTCTGCTCTATCTTTATGGAGCAGTTACTGAAGATACGGGTGAGCTATGTATTCACAAGCCTACAGAGATGCTCTGTTTTGTTCTCTGTCTGTTTGCTAGCAATTCCCAACTTTGCATTTGCTGGGTGGATGCTACTGAGTATGGAGAGGAGAAACCTCACAACCAGTATGTGGTAGCTGCAACGCCAGGCTGTAACACTGTGATACAAGACAAATGTTTCCCAAATCTTTGAAAGCATGATTGTATTTGGCTTATCTCTGTGCAAGCTTCTCTGAGCTGAACCCAAACATGGCAGAGACAGGATGTGCTGAGTTTCATGACTGCTGGCTGCAGCTCAGATCCTGTTGGGAAGGGGACAGAGGATAGGCTGTGACTATGGGCCCGTGAGCTACCAAACAACATCTGTTACATGTTGTTAACAGGTCTCCACAGCTGACAGATTATTAGATGGACAAAAGGAAAATTCCTTACTTTCAGGGTAGTTTTCATCCAGGTGTGTCCTCCATACCAATCTACAAAGTGGCTGAAACAGCAGAGGAGGCAGTACAGAAACGAGAACCCAAGAGTGATACCTGAGTGCCAAACCACAGCCTACATTTTCTGTTCTCAGCCTCTTCTGAGTGCTTTGTGCACTTCAGCCTTTTCAAAATGACAGCTCACCACAACTGGAAAATGAGTTATACAAATAATACATTCCTGAAGCAAACACTAAAGCAAATACCTTTCTCTAGTCCCCATCCAGAAACCTTGCATCTGTCACCAGTCTTAAACATATACTCTGACCAGGGGACACAGGCAGGTGTGCTGGTGTCTTCCAGAGAGCATTTTCCATGCCCAGAACCTCTCAGCTCCAGCAGTGCAATGTCATTTTCATAAGTTGATGCATTGTAATTTTCATGAATTATCACTTGGTTTAGTTTGAAAGTATTTATCCCTTCATCAGGCAGTATTGTGTGCAACATTCCAACCCAGACAAGGTAGAGATGGACTCGATTTGCCCTGGAAGAAAACAGCAAAATAAACACAAGCCTTACATTTCAACTGGTTTAAAGCTGTAAACTGTTGCATTTTATCAAAGTTTCTGTAGAATAAAAGTCCACATTAGACACATGTATTTTCTCTCTGGACTCAGTGCCCAGGTTTTTCTGAAATGTAGCAAATTCAAGGCAGTTGACACATGCTGAGTACTGCAACTAATACAGAAAATGATGTTAAAGTCAGGCTCTGTTTAGTGTTGTGACAAAGAGAAAACAGGTGTTTATGCTGCTCTGATAAAAGAGTGACCAGATGTGGATGGGACTGGCAAATCTTACATGTCTGTTCTTGGCTTGTTCTGGGGAATATATGACCCCAGGGACATTCTCCGGGAACAGATCCTGGACTTCCACAAGGTAGAGATGGAGAAGAGGTCACATGTATTTAACTTCAAGCAGAGTGGTTACAATGAACCTTTTCTGCCTGCTGCTATCTGACTTAAGTATGCCATGTCTCTTCAAACTCATAATTACTTTTTAGATTTCTATTGATTGCTCAAACCCTCTATTTTCTCTGAATCTTCCTCATTGTTAATGTGGGCGAGTCAGTGTTTTAAATTCTATTCAACAGACAAATAGAAATTAACAAACAGGTAGCTGAAAAGGACAGTAATATCCAAATCAATCTTTCTGCCTTACAGAAAGAAAATAATTTCAGAATTATTTGTTTTTACCTGACACAGTGAGCAGAAGTCAGAACGCAACAGCCACCAATATACACCCCTCCACAGTACACTGTTCAACCTTCATTGCTGCACTNAACCCCTCCACAGTACACTGTTGAACCTTCATTGCTGGTGTCTTTAATTGCCACTTGCCAAGGCAATTCACCCTATTCAAGCAACAAACACAAATGATGAGAAATCATTACAATTGTACAACTTTTAGTGCATAAAGGGAAAAACATCTCTTGGTATCACCTAATCTCCTTGACTATGTCTGATTTTAAGAAAAGATCTGCTATCCAGAAGTTGTAAATTGGGCTCCATCAGACATAAAGGCTATACATACGAAAATTCAGTAATTTTATTCAATCTTCTGACTTTGTGCAATGCATCCTTCCCTCCAGCTTTCAGTCATGAAACCCCTTGTAGTCAGAAAAACAGATGGAGGATCTGACCTGGTTCAAATACATTTTTGCTGTATCCTGTTTCAAAGACGCAAATTTTAATTTTGCCAGAACTGTTATTTTTGGCTGTAGTATTAATTGTTTTTCTGAGTAATACTCAGTGCCTACTTGTACTTCAATGCTTAATTTTGTAACTCCATATTTTACTTCATAAACTGTGCCTCTCTTTACTTTCATTCAGTGCAATGCCACTACTGCTGCAAAACATGACATAAGCATTGTAGCTGATTTTGTTATTTCCATCACTTTAACAGAAGGCAAATAATGCCCATTTAAATCAATGCTGAATGAACTCATATCTGGTAAGGTTATGTTTTTTACCTTTTCTGCAATCTCTCCACCTATGATTCTTTTCCGTCGAGTTAGTGTGTGATTCCTAACACCGCAGTGCACTTGGGGAAGAAGTGTCTTTATCATTTTTCTTTCTTCAACAAAAAGGAAAAATGTATTTCAGAATTCAGGTATACATTCTCGCTAAAATTTGAGTGCTGTGAATATGCCAGTAGCTGAAATAGCAAAAAAACAAAGACCACAAATTTTGGCATCTGTTTTTTCTTTGGAAGCTGCTTGTGTCTTAGCATCACATTACTTCTCTCCATTTTCCAATGCTGCTTGCATTCAGGCAAATCATTTTAAGGATGTTCCCCTAGACTTGCTGAGAGTTTACCAGTTGCCAAAACATGCAGATGTAGGTCCTCAGCTAGGATGAATTATTATGGCATTCATGAAATCAGTGAAAAGTGAGACAAACAGTAAGTCCCAGAGTGTATATTAACAAAGTCAGAATATCTGAGTGTTCTAGATCTGAGCAGCTGGCTGGTAGCTAGATAGTCACTAATAAGAGGGTATGCTGTTGATTTTTGGAGGGCTAATTACACCTACCTTCATCCATACTGTCCTTTTCAGCACCTTCTTCTTTGTCTGTAGTAGAATAACAAAATATTAAAATTACTGGCCAACATTTACTTCAATATATGTTTGTGTGCCAAGAGCATGGAACACATTTTAAATGCATAAGGGCATACTGTTCACATGGAGAGCAGCACTCTCCAGCCTGGTGCCTGCTCTTTCCTTTCCTGCTAGGCACTGTTTGGCTGCCTCAGCCTACAAATGACCAACAGCCAGCAGATACTCGTTCATAACTACACAACATCTACTCAAGCCGAGGAAAAGCCCTTCTGCCAGGAAACTCTGAGAAATTGCCTTTTTTTATTTGTGATCTCTGGGGAGATGTCCCCTTCTCTTCCACCAGAAACAATCGAAATTTCTCCTCCTGCCCCACCCACCTTTAGAAACTTTCTAAAACCCAAAGCAGCATTAAGTAACAGGTTTTTATTTGTTTTTTTCCCCCCCAATTTAGATTATGCTGTGTGCCTTTTTTAATAAGGTAAGGGAGGATATTCAACACGAGAGGTAAATTAAATGCTTGCTGAATCTGGTTTGTCAGCTTTCACTGAAACAAACTGCCCATTGAATTAGTCCCTAAACGGGGGCTGAGCATTGTGGCTGTTCTGTCACTGACAGTAATGTTTACATTTAGAGTTCAGCTTACCTGTACTAATTACCATTTACCAATAGTTTTTACTTTTTTGGCCTTAGACTTTGTCTATTTTGAGAGCAAGGAAAACATTCTAATTTTCTTACAAAACATAATCTTTTCAACAGAGAGGGGAGCAGCACAGAAGAATTATTATATTGACAAACTAGTTGAATTCCTCATTTGTGAGGAAAGTATTCCTGCTCACCTTCTCTACACTTTCTTAGGGGATACCAGTTTGATACCTGGCCACATAAAGACATAATCTGCCTTAAGCTTCCCAAAACATCATCTGTTCCTTCCTTCCTTTAGTTTTCTTGNGATTACAAAAGCAGGCTCTGTGCATGTAAACAAAATGAGTATTTGGCTTTCCTCGCTTTAAAATCTTGAAGTTATAAGACCTGAAAAATCTGGATTTCTGTTACCACTGCAGTACTGTACTGCTAATGCCTGTTTTTTGTATTTGCCTATGTATAAATTATGGTCTGATTTGTTTAATGTAGTGACTTGAAGGAAAAGAGAATTTAGCTGTTACATCACTGTAAAAATTCTTTGTGGGTGGATTTCTGCAGAAATTATTTTGAAACACTTGACAAAAGGAAATTGTTACCTCTACAGCACAGTTCATCACTCATGTCTCCACAGTCATTGATCCCATCACAGGTTTTTTTCAGAGAAATGCACTTCTTGTTGACACAGTGAAATTCCTCATCTGAACAAACTGTGCAGCAAGATGAAAATGAAGTTACTGTGGAATTGACTGTAGGTTCATAATTGCCATGGGAAATACTCTGCCTGCATATCTGATTCTGTCAGCAGTTTGGCCTATCAGCACTAGGTATGCTGGGGCCCAGTCAGGTAAGTAGGAATCTTTTTTTATTGTTTTGGTTGCCTTTTCATCAGGATTTCAGCATGACCAGTCATTTCCTTCCTCCAAATTCCAGTAGCCTGGAAAAAAGGAATTTAATTTCTTCTAATGAAAGGACTGGTGAGGACTAGACCAGAAAGGATCAGTTCAAACCCACTGTAAATAATTCAAGGGATTAGGATGATGGAGCTTCCCCCTCTAGAAAGAACCTATCAAGAGTCTGGGAATAACTGCTTTTGTAAGATAAAACTGAGATGATTCATAGCACTTCCAGTCAGCAGCATCTCAGGCTGATGCTCACCAGTGCCAAAGCAAGCTCCCTACGGAGAATGAAAAGCTGTTAGAATTCTAAACAAGGCTTTGATTCCCCTTTTACAGTGAGAAACTGAGGGGTCCTGAAACGCCCGCAGGAGACACCAGCAGTTTCACACCGTAGCCATGCTTGTC
>VYZR01091568.1:61534-76666 GCA_013400675.1 Oxylabes madagascariensis
TGGTGTGCAAATTGATGTCCCTCAAACAGTGAGCACCACCTTGTCACTTGTCTCCTCACCAGTTAAGCCAGAATAGGTAAGATTTGTGGGATACAATACACCTTGGTTCCCTTGGAAGGGATGGTGGAACACACAGAACCACGGGTGAAATAAGTTTCCTTTGGGGAAATATCTGTAAAAATACTTCAGGAGCAACAGCGATTTTTCAAACTTGAAAACTCAAGACTACCTTGACTCCAGATTGCCTCAATTGTCTTAAAGTCTGCAAAATGATGATTTAAAATAATCCAAAGGTTTCAGTGCAGGTTTTCTGTGGCTGAGAGTTCAGCAAACTGGGTCCTCATTATTTAAAATAAACTTAAAATGTAAAAACACCAAATAGATATTAAACTAAAAAGAACTACTAACCTCTGAGATTTTCATGGCATTGGAGGCTAACCAGTCCCTTGTTATTATCTCTTGATTTCATCTCTATGTGACATTCAGCAAGACTTGTCTCTAGGCCCCTGCAACTTATCTGCAGACAGTTTAATGAATTTAAGGCAGCTTCTGTGATGCTGGAAGTGGCTTGGTAATATTCAGCACCTCTGTGAAGATAATAACAACAACAAATTATATAATTTCACAATGGATTGTCCACTGCTTTTATTGTTTAGAATTTATACAATTTTCCTCAGTGTCGAAGAATTTTGGTTGTGGCTAAGAAAAAGAGCAGACTTCCCATGGAGTTGCCTAGGGGTAAACAGGAGATGTTTACCTTGGAAGAAAAAGTAAGGTGCTAATTTTTGCAGGCTGCTACAAAGAACTGTCCCCAAATCCATATGTAGGTCTATGAAAGTCACTGTGTATCACGATGGATAGAAGTCTCCTTATGTAGCAAAACTTGTAAGCTCAGACCTCTATCTCTGTGGACACAGGTGAGCCATAACTTGGGAACCATCCTGCATGGGGTCAGTTATCCTTGGTGTCATCAAAACCAATTAATATTAAGGAAGCTCAGGCCGCTGCAAGGCTGGGATTGATAAATTTTATCTTTCTTGGTTTTACCTGAGCAGTATTCTTCTAACAGTGTATGTATCCCCTACCTTGAAGAAATATGGATGGAGTAAATAAGTAACTGGAGAGGCTTTCAATGAGATTCCAGGGCTGAATGCTCTGTCTCAGGGCAAATCCTTCTCTGCTCTCTGAAGATACACTGATCACAACTAGCAAACACTTGGTTCTCACCTAGAGAGGCACTGCAATAGCAGTTTTAGTTTTTTGGGGGCTTTTTTTAGGGTTTTTTTCGGTAAGGTAACACTACCTAAGTTAAATTAGTTGTACAGGTGTAAAATTATTACATACAGGATACAGAGGTAACTTTATGAGGAGTTGAATATGCAACTCAAATCATGAGTGTGGTCACAGGAAAAAGAAAAGCTCTGTGTGGCTTCAGTCACCTCTGGGGCCAGAGCCAGCAGTGGCAGCAGGGGCAAGGGGTGAAGGAAAAAACCCCATGCTCTGCTCCCTGTTAGTCTGGCAAACCAGAGCTGTACCCCGTTGTCAGCTGTCCTGGAAACCTTTCTTTGCACACAGATCACTGCTCAGAGCTACTTGGGGATGGTCCATCCATGCACTTTCCCTAACACAGGCCTGGGAGAACACCTTCACATTGGTCTTCATCTTTATTTTAAAGTAAAACAGTTATGGTTTGTATAGTTGTAGCTTGTAACAGAACACAGAAATCTGTGTTTTGGCTTTCACTCTCAGGTGTCAGTTTAAGAAGTTTTATCAGAATATTGTAGCCAATACATCATTCATGATTTTTCTGTCTTAACTGTTGGCTGTGACTGACACTTCTGTAAGCATCACTACTTTTTTAGATCTCCTGCAGTTATCCAGAGGCAAATTCCCCAAACTTACAACTCAAAGCCAAGGTGCCTGCAAGCCACGTTTGCTTCATCCATAGTCCACTCACTAGCGCATACAAAACTGTCATCCTTATGATTCACGGGTTTTACTCGAAGCAAACTTGAATCTCCATGACCCAGAGAGACTGAAAATGTTTCTTAAAAAATAAAAAAGAGATAAATTAAAAAAATCCCCAAACAAAAACATATTATATAGATTTATCTAGTGGAAAGACAACACAAAACCAAATGAGGACTAATTTTGTATTTACAGCCAAAGTTCATATGGAAAGAACAGTAGATGAGGAATCAGAAGCTTCAGGTATTATTCCTGAATTTTTCTGAGGATTGACTTTGTGTTTTTGAGCCTGCTAATTTCTCAGAATATGCCAGGTTAAGGACAAATGAGGGTAATGGGTCCATAAGAGTACTTGAAGATCTACCAAGAACCGGTTGCATTTTAGTACGATGACCTTCTTTGGGGGATTTTTGATAACCAACCAGTAATACTTGAAATGAGAGGGCCAGATCCCACTTCTACTACCTGTGTTGCAGAATGCCTGCAGCAGTCTGTGCAGCAAAACCAGCAGCAGGGTGACCTGGGCCTGTCAATCACTTTATTTTTTATGAAAATCAACAGATACCGCCCATTTTCAGTGACTTTTCATTTTCCGTTTCATGTTGTTACTAGTGCAAGAAAACTAGCAGACTTTCTGAGCTGTAAAGAGAGTAAGCATCTCCTCAGCCACCTCTGATGGATAAATTTCAGAAAAGGAGGTGTTAATACCTTGAGGCATGCACGTTCCCTTGTGCAGAAACTTTGCTTTGGGCTGCTGGCACTCATAGCTCTTTAGCTGACAGTAGGTACGGAAGTTCTTTCCACTGGTAGAACAAACTGCAGAGCCATTCTTTGGGCACTGGTAGGGAAGCTTGCAAAGGCACTTTCCCTCCACACATCGTTCCCATGGGTGACAAAAAACTTTTTTACAGGACTTGTGGGTGTATTGGTTGCCTAAGCATTCTTGTATGAGGTAGTTGTCTTGCTCAGCTGGCTGGGCAGGCTCAACCTGTTGAAAGTGGTTTTCTTCAGCATTAAATGTTGCGTTCTGCAAGGCACACAAAACAATTAAAAGCAAGATTAGGGACTGCACGAACAGTTTTGCAGATCCCTTCACTGACCTCAGCAAAGTGTCCATTTATAAGCCTTTTCCTATCTAATCAAAATTTCCTGAATACCATTTATAGTGTTTATCCCCTTGTCTTTGGCCACCCTGTCTTTCTCAGTTTTTCTGTACTCTTTTTTTCTTTTTGCATCATTCACCTGGTGTGATCTTCACTCTCACTGATCTCCATAAACTTTACACTCTTTACTTTTCAAACATCGGCTGAAGCGCACAGCAGATAATAAACATTTTTAAAGGCGATGGTTTATAATACATCCCAACAATGGGGCTGTTCACTGTCAGATTAGAACATAAAGGAATTTAAGCACCAGAAAAATGAAAAAATAGCAATTTTGGGATTTCTTTTTCCTAAAATTTGTTTTATTGGCCTGGTTGACTTTGGATTTAAATATCACCTGTAAATATTTATTAACTACTTACTAGCAAATGAATCTATAATTAATGATTTGTTTTGCAAAATCCACGTGACTGCTCAAGTTTAACAAGTACCTCAAATATCATAACAAGTATCTGAAAGCAATTTGAAAATTAAATGCTCATCAGCTTTTCTCCTGTATCTTGCACAGCAGTGTTGCCCGGTTCAGCCTTCTGACAAAACTGTTTTCTTTATGTACCAGGGGGTTTCCCACATTTTAAGTATCAACAAATGGTTTGTTTTCATATTTTCATGGAGGAGGAAAGAATTGACGGACTGTTGGTCTGACGAGTGTGTTGGAGGGGTGGCAGCTTCACCCTCCAATCCACTGATCCCTTTGGAATTCTATAAAGTGTCAAAGATGTAAATAAAGTTCCTTCTTTTCCAGCACGACTCAGCATGTGGAAGCAATTCTTTCCTGTCTCCAATTCCACACAGCAGTGGGTTTGCAGGGTGGTTGCTGGCCATCACTGGACTGCAGATAGAGTTTTCTGACCCTCCCTCTGATGGCCTCTGGGTGAGTTGCTCTGCACCTGTGTTTGTGCAGCTCTCTGGTGACTTCAGTGCTGGCTGAGTGCTTTTGCTTACTAAGATCTGTGGGTAGGATGACTCTTGGAACACGAAAAATATGTATGGATGGACTCCATGTAAAAATGGGAGAAAAACATTAGTCCTCAAATGTGAGGACTTTATCAGCTTTGACTGTGCCAACTGGATCAATAGAGCTGAAGTTTAAAGTTCATATGAAGAAATCCTGCCCACAGTAAAGTTAGTGAGGATGTAGTTGGGGCAGAATTTAATCCAATACCTCTCCTTTCCACGGTTGTATAATCTTTTTAAATTCTTCCTGCTGTTCTCAGGTCAGTAGAATCCAAACTGTGAGCCAGATCCGGCTTGGCACAACTCTCATATTGTGCTAGGTGTTCCTCCTCAATGGGAACAACAGGTGCTGATTTTTGTTTCAGACTTTCTCTGAAAGGCTTGGGTTGTGCTGAATGCCCAGCCCAGATTGGCCTTCCTGGTGACATATGCCTGGAGACAATCCGCAGGAACCCTTCTGGCAGTAGGGTAATCCCGTGCTGCCATATTACAAGACTTCAATCCTGTTTCTCAAAAAAAGGGAGGTGGGGAAAATTGCAGCACCTTTCTGTGGTCAGCCATGTTTGCAAATTTGGTTTAGGATAGGATCATGATTAAAATCTTTTCCAGAAATCTGTTAGCATAAGCCCCAGGCAGAATCAAAACATGAAAGAGAAATAGCAAACTTCAAACATTCAGGCTGGGCTAAAACAAATGTATGAGACACAAATACTACAAAAGGAAATGTTTTTTTAAAAAAAACCAATTGGTTTTGCTTTTATAACAATAAACTGTTTACTAAACCTTTTAAAAAATTACTGCTAGCACAATAAAACATATCTTACCTCTGATCCATAAAGACAAAAGAGACACAAGAAAACCAAGCAAACTGGGAGCATTCGCATGATGAAATTTTATCTCCCTTCCTACACAAATTCCTCTGGCTGGGATTCTTTTGAATGTCAGCTGTTAGATTTGTGTTTAATTTTTAACCATTAGAAAAATATTCTAAAGTGTGTTTAGATATAAAGTACAGGAGCCTCAACTATTAACTGATAAATCTGATCTCTTCAAAACATCCTGCCTTAACTGATTTTATCGTAAGTGTATGACGAGATAACAAAACTAAAGCCCTTGAAGTAAATGATTAAAGGAAGCGCTTGTTGGGGTTACACTTTTCTTTTCTTTGCGCGGAGGAGTCCGATCGATCCATCACACCGGCTTTCCTGATTGTAGCGCTTAGGCCTGCCAGGTTACTGTGAAAGATGGATGCTGTTGAACACGGTGGATATGTATGGAGAGCTCTCCTTCGATGGCACGCTCATCCCACGACAGTGCGGGAATTATTGGGACTTTAAAGTCGTTTGCGACAGTGTCGGCCGGCAGCTGCCCTTTCATTTACGGCAGGCAGCCCCGTTTGCGGTAGCGCGGGTGTTTCCGGGCACGCACGTGCAGGTACGTCCCGCGCGGGAGGGGACGGAGCCCCTGCCATGGCCGGCCGTCCCTCTGTCCGTCCGTCTCTGTCCCTCTGTCTGTCCGTCTCTGTCCCTCTGTCTGGCCGTCCGTCTGGCCGTCCATCATCCCGCAGGGGATGGCCCCGGCAGCCAGGTCCCGCGCCCTGCTTGCATGCCGCTTCCCGCGGGCCCTGCGAGGCGCTGCGGGAGCGCCCGGTGCGGCCGGGCCCGAGCAGTGCGGCCTCCTGAGGGAACCTCCTGAGGGAGTTTAACGGGGCCGAGAGAAAGGGTCGGGGTGACCCCCGGTACCGGCACAGGCTGGGGGATGAACAGATGGAGAGCAGCCCTGCTGAGAAGGACTTGGAGGTGCTGGTGGGTGACACGACGGAGATGGCTCAGCCATGTGCACTCACAGCCCAGAGAGCCAAACCTGTCCTGGGCTGCATCCAGAGAGCGTGGGCAGCAGGGCCAGGAGGGGATTCTGCTGCTCTGATCTGCTCTGCTCTGCTCTGGTGAGACCCCACCTGCAGTGCTGCATCAGCTCTGGGGGCCCAGCACAGGAAGGGCGTGGAGTTTTTGGAGCAGATCCAAAGGAGGCCACTAAGGTGGTCACAGGGCTGGAGCACCTCTCCTCTGCAGTCAGGCTGAGGGGGGATTGTTCAGCCTGAAGAAGAGAAGGCGCTGGGAAGATTTTACAGCAGCCTTCCAGTGCCTGAAGGAGACTACAGCAGAGCTCGGGAGGGACTTTTCACAAGGGCTTGTACGGATAGAATTAAGAGAAGATGGTTTTAAACTGAAAGAGGGTAGGTTGAGATAGGATATTAGGAAGAAGTTCTTTACTGTGAGAGTGATGAGATGCTGGAACAGATTGCTCAGAGAAGCTGTGGATGCCCCATCCCAGGGGCCAGGTTGGATGGGGCCCTGAGCAACCTGTGGAAGGTGTCCCTGCACATAGCAGGAGGGTCAGAAGTAGGTGACCTTTAGGATCCCTTCCAAGCCAAACCATTCTTACTTTGTGCCACTGGTAGGGCTGGTGACTATCATCAGCCTTTATACAGATGAGTGAAAAAAGTGCTGATCATTGCTAGTCACTTTTTGTAGTTGGATGTTGCAATGGATGACAGCTTAGATGTAAACTTGATTTTTCCTAGGCCAGCATGTTTTTTGTGGGGATTGAAAAGGACGAAACATTAAATTAACAAACCAGGCTGACAGGAGACTGTAATTTGTACAGCAAATCAAATGTGACACATCTTTGATATCTTAAACAACTGATTTTTTTGTTCACAATGTAGGAAACAGTAGAGAATGTCTTTTCGTGGAAGAGGAGGTGGAGGAGGAAGAGGAGGTGGCTTCAACCGTGGAGGAGGTGGTGGTGACAGAGGTGGCTTTAACCGCGGCGGCCGAGGTGGCTTTGGGCGTGGAGGTGGAAGAGGAGGCTTCAACAGAGGAGGCTATGACCAGGGCCCTCCAGAAAGGGTAGTTTGTAAGTTACATAGAGAAACTTCATGTATTTAATTTAGATTGTCTGCTCTAGCTCTTTAGCTTGTGTGTTCTTTGTCTCAGTGTTGGGAGAGTTCATGCATCCCTGTGAAGATGACATAGTTTGTAAGTGTAAAACAGAAGAAAACAAGGTGCCTTATTTCAATGCCCCGGTGTACCTGGATAACAAGGAGCAGATTGGCAAAGTGGATGAAATATTTGGACAGCTGAGAGACTTTGTATCCTTCAAAAAATTGTGTGACTTAAAATACTTGGTTTTTAAAAATTGATTGGATATTAAATGGGATTTCTCTTAGCATTTTAAAGTAGTTCAGGGTTTGGCTACCAGTTGCATGTGAGTCTTCCTGTAAATGTTGGTGTCATAGGTGCTTCATTCACACTGAGTGCCTGTCTTAGAGCTTTTGTGATATGACAGAGTACTCGAGGTCAGTCAGAGATTTTCAGTCTGTTCCAGTACCGATGATGTCTTTTGGATCCATGGTGGTTCAAGTTGTTACTTTTTCTGGCTAACTGACCAGATTTTCTGCTACAGGTTACTGAGCCATAACAGAGTTGGATCAAGGGCCTTGGGGTTTTTTTGTGCATTAGGGGGCCTTGGTCATGCTGCAGCTCATTATTTAATAATAAAGTGAGTTTATACTAAGATGTCCTGTTGCTCACTGCCCAGTTTATTTATTTAACCTGCCCATAAAAGGGGGAAGTGGCAGGACATCTCTGGCAAAGCCAGCCTGACACAGAGACACTGGGTACATGCTGTTGTCACTGCCAGATGGACAGAATCCATGACAAAAGCAGGGTAGCTGGGGGAATAACCCATGTCAGTTAAGGATCAGCCTGTGTTGGTTTGTTGAGCACCAGTCACTAGCTACATCCATTTTCCTCTCCCACATTAAATGTGAAGTAAATTACTTTTAATTGCAATTGTAATGAAATTTAGCTGAATTTATAAAATACTAACTTAGAAAATGTCTAAATGTCCCTTCTATATACTGATGAAAATCACAGTTTTTAATGTTTTATTACTGCAATGCTTCTTAAAGAAACCAACAGTATTTTTCAGTGAAACTGTCTGAGAACATGAAAGCCTCTTCATTTAAAAAAATGCAAAAGGTAAGTCAGTCTCAGTAACAGAATTTTACTGAATGTCATCAGTTAGCTAAGTCTAATTTGTCAGCAGATAATAAAAGCTTTATTAAAGTTTTTAATAACTTTAAAAGCTGATTATCCTTTGTAAACATAGAATTAAGTTCCTTGTCCTTTTCAGTTTTGTGTTTGCCACATTATTCCTTCTCCCTGCCCCACGAGAAAAGATGTAATAAAATCACACAAATATCACCTATATTTTAGCAGCTTTTTAATTCTGTGATTTACTTCTTGTGTGCTTTCTCTATTTTTTTTCTTGCAGAGGACAGTTTGACATAATGGGATAAGACCAAATGGTGGATTTTTGTAAAGGGAGATACTAATGTGCTTTTTAGTCTTGATATTTTGAAAGCCTAATGGAACTCTCTTCCTGCAGTTTTACATTGATCCAGCAAAGCTGCTACCTCTTCAGAGATTTTTGCCGAGGCCCCCTGGAGAAAAAGGTGCTCCCAGAGGAGGTGGTAGAGGAGGACGTGGTGGTGGACGTGGGGGAGGACGAGGCGGTGGTAGAGGTAAGAGCACAAGAATGAAAGGTGCAGAATGTTGGAGTTATTTGAGATGCCATGGGTTGCTTTGGCCACTTGTTCTGTGGAGTATTTGTATTTTGTTTTCTGAAGCTGCTGGTGAGTACTTGAATATCAGCTGCTGTATTGCAAATAAAAATGTTTCTGTTTGACTTTATAGAAAAGGCAGTGATACCTTTCAAGTGGCGAGACTGGCTAAATAACAGCTCCAGAGCTTAGGGAGGAGAGAATGCTAATTTATAACAAAGACAAAGCTTTTTGAACATCACCTGTGATGTACTCTTCAATTAAAGCTGAAGTTTATTTTTTCTTACATCACAGTTTCTTGCCTCTTTTCCATACCCTACCCCTTTGCAGCAAGGCGCAAATGTTTCAAAATGGTTCGGTTTGTTTGTTTTAATGTTCTGTTGAGTTGTAATTAATAGATAATAATTACTAATAGTTGTAATGAATTACTGAATAATATATGTAATTCATTTTTTTGCTCTTGTGGAAGAAGTTAATTGTTAAGTCTCTTTAGTATTTTGGATGTGGTATATCACATATTAAGCAATACCTAAAATGCTCCAGGTGGTTCCTAGAAGAAACAAGGTACTAGTAATCAACCTGGTAACTGCCCAGCAATTGACAGTTCCTGTTTTTTTTGTTGTTGTTCTTTTAATTTCAGAAGCTGTCAATGAAATAAATTGTTGTGCATAACCAAGATTTTTTATGCTCCTCAAAGGGTAATTTCTTTCTTTTGTTTAGGAGGATTCGGAGGAGGCAGAGGTGGTGGAAGAGGAGGAGGATTCAGAGGAGGTAGAGGTGGAGGAGGAGGAGGATTCAGAGGAGGAAGAGGTGGTGGAGGAGGCTTTCGGGGTGAGTGTGTGGTTTTTATCTTTCAGTAATAAGAATAGCTCCTGATTTCTAAAGCTTGTAAATATTAAGCAGAATGTTGTGATTTTCAATGTCTTATAGATGTTTATAGCTCTACGCAAGAGATTTCTGTGCATCCTGGTAGTTTGAACTGAAGCACAGTTGAAATGAAGTGCTTTGCATTTGTTGATGCGTGTGTAAAACCATATTAGTTTTTGCATTTTATTCTATCTACTCAGTGTTATGTATAGAATTTGCTTTAAACACAATTAAGATAAGCCTTGTTTGATGTATTTTTCTTTTCTCTTAAAATAGGAAGAGGACATTAAAAATGGAGCTATGAGTATCTCCTCATTGTCATATCATGTCATCTGCAGAATCGAAGAACCATGGAAAATTTTTGTGAAGGACCTTGAAAATCTTTTTATAAAGAACTTGAAGCTACAGATGACAATTATTTTTACACTTAATTACTGTTGATGAATGCATGAGGAGACTGTGGCCACAGATGAAGAGCTGAAGACTGTTCAGAATATGTGCTCAGAATAAGTGTAAACTTTTCTAACTAAGCCGTGGTTCAATGTTACTGTTAAGCTGTTTGTTTCTGACAAGCAGTGCAGTCAGTGCTTAACTCCATGTTGGAGTTTGGAGTAAACAATCAGTTGAGATGGGTTTTCAGAAGACCTTACAGGTTCACTGCATGCACATACTTCAGTGTGAACCTGTGCATGACTGATCCCTGCTTCTCATCCTCCTTTTATATCGAATCTTCTGGGCTGCTCTGAAATGGACATGCCGTTTAAACAACCTTTGTGAACCGTTTTTTATAAATTAAATTTCAAACTTTTTGTGTTGGTAATTTTTTAAATGCATAATAATGTATAAGAGAGAAGACAGCAAAGTATATTTTGTGAATTTTTCTGTATACATATTAATGAAAGTCAAAGGCATTAAGACATAGTCTTCTTAGAAGCTGCTGTCTAATGAACAAGACAAGGTTAATACTATACTTCAGTCATCTAATGGTATTTAATTACACGGATATTAAAATGCTAAGGTTTTTTTATTGGCCCTGCATCCCTCCTTAGCCTGTTTCTCTTGAGGTTGATGTTCTAATACTGCACCTCTGTGCTGTTCTGGGTTTGTGTAGAGCTGAGATTAAATAACCCATCATAGGGCTCCTCTGCACACAATCAGTTATGTATTGCTTGAAAGGCATGACAAAGTCTGCACGAGTCTTTGAGCTCTTTAAATGGATGCATAATGAGGAAAGATAGTGACTGTGTCTTCCTAAGGATGGAGGAGACCAGGGTGCCTCTCTGCTCTGGAATTTCGGAAATAAAATAGGTGAAAATAAAACTTCCCTGGATTCCTTTCAGCTGGAGCCAGGAGTCTGTTCACAGACTCTCCTCCCAAGCACTTTGGAAAAGGAGTCTGTAGAATAATGTATGTGCAAGTATTTTGAACATCTTGTTCAGTGTGAAAAAGGTGCCTTTCAGAATTGATTGCACTGTTACGCTTTTTAATTAATGGATGCAATAACAGGCAGTTTAATTATGTTCTGCTTAACAAAGGCAACAGGTAATTTTTCAGTACCAGGGTTGGATAGTTACTGCCTGTTTTAACGAATGTGACCATTACTTTTAATAATGTTGAACAAAACTTGAAGGAGTGGAAAAACAAACGGTAAAGAATTCATTTAAATGCGAATAGATGCTGAAAAGGGTAATAGATAAAAATGTTCTTCAGCTTAAAAAACCAAAACAGAATATTCAATTTCTGCGAGGTCTGCTTTTTTGGCAAGAAGTTGGATCTACTCTTAACCCCAGGAAATTCAGGAAATGAGGGATTTCAGGTTTTTTTCCTGGTATTGCTGCTACAAGCCTAGCTTTGGCCAGGTCAGTTAAATCCAGAACTGTGAGAACGATTTGGCTTTTATTGCTGTGCGTTGCTAGGCCTAAGTGCCTCAGGGCTTTGACTTGAGGCTTTGTAAAATTGTTTTTTATCTAAATTCTTTGCAAGTAATTGCATTTTGGCCATTCCACGTTGCAGCTGAACAACACAAACCAAGTGCAACTGCCAGGTCAGTACTTCCGTTACGTTTGCGGCTGGATCCTCTGCTGTGCTGGGTTTCTTCACTGCTGCTTCAATAGTGGCAGCTGGCACAGATTTTCTTTCCTCATTTTTCTGACTTTTGGAAGACTAACATAACACAGTCCTCATTCTTGCACCCAAATTCATGCTGCTCCTTAGGGACATGCTTTTTGCCCGGGTGTCAGAAGGCTCCTGCCATGACCTGTGGAGCGCAGGGTGTGACAGGCAGTGTTGGGCTGCAGGCAGTGTTGCCTGGCAGCCCCGGAGCAGAGTGCTGGGTCTCTCAGCAGGTGGAGCAGTGAGTCAGCCCAAGGCGATGCAAGGGCAAAGCAAAGGCTTTGACCTCTGTGTGCAGAGCGGCTGAACAGCAATATCCATTGCAGCTCTGGGGGAAAGATTGGCCTCTTGGTTATAGGGAAGGGATTGAAGTCCCAATGGGGAACTGCATGGAGGAGCATTATGGCATGGCTTACGCATACAAACAATGCTGGATGGATTTTATGCAAATATCCAGAGAAAATTTATGATCTTAGATCTCCACAGAGGTTGTAGGATGTTCTTAGGATGGAATAGCATATGAGGAAACTCATATGTGTTTGCGATATGATGATGCCTTTTTTTCCTTCTCCATTCTGGGGAAAGGAGTATTTGCAAGGCACATTCAGTCCCTGTTATGCATTGTCTTCTCTGTGCCATGGTATGACCCAGCCCTTCTATTCTAAGTAAGGTGCTAACAGTAACAGATGAAAATTCAGTCTCAAAATATTTAAGATATCTGTAGTGTAACGCTGTAATGAACTAAGACAGGTTCTCTAATTTTATATGACACCTTTCTTTCAGTCGTGAACTTTTACTTAAAATTCTAGCTGTGAGTCTGTCACGGTGCTCCTGATCATAGTAAGTGAAATGTTCCGGTTTTATTTATGTTCATTAATTACAGATACTCTGTGGTGCTGCTGCAGAAATAGGAGAGAGGCTCACAGGTACTGTGGCAGAAATAGGTATGTTGGCAGAAATGGCAAATGGCAAGTAGTTGTAGTGTCTGGGGAAGAAAAGTCACAGTGCAGTCTGAAGTGAGGGTAGCAGGGGTAAGGTGTTAGTGTAGGCTCTGGATGATAGTTTGGTGTTCCCTGTATTCATTCCACTTTCTGGTAGCCTTTGGAGCATATAGCTGGGCCATCTAAATAGCTTCTCACCTGCCACCTGCTCCAGCAGCACAAGGGGGGTTGCTGTCCTGGAAATTCCTTTGAAGCTCAGGTGAGCTTCAGAGCAGCTCAGTACACAGCAGTAGTGGTGTCACCTACCTGTGTCCTCCTCCACTGCCATGGCAGTGTTTGACACAGGTATAGGGTCTGACTTAAAGCTGGTTTTCAAACTGACACCTGGTGCATCACCAGGATCAGATTGCTTACAAGTATTTAGAAGACCTGGAGCCTTTTGTCCATGCCACAGCAAAATTTTGGGGTTATTTTTTTTTCTATTTGGGATCTTAATCCTCCTTAAACAGAGCATAATACATGGAGGTGTATTATAAAACTTAAATTGTTACCTATTGAGAACAGCTTTAGTGCCCCTGCATTCCTTGTAGGGTTGCTTATTTTCCTTGTGTTCTCTGCAGATGCTGGGATAGGATGGCTCAATGTAGTTCATAGATTTACTGTGTTACTTCATCAGAGAAATTTGATGAAGTTCAGAAAATAATTGGGGTATTTTAATGTAAGTCTGCAACGGTGGCAGTTATAAAACAGAAAGGATTTTCTCTGGCACTGACTTGTACATGTTCGCCTGAAGAAATGCTGGACTGTCACACATAAACTGATGCAAAATAATTTGCAGTTGTGTAAATCATTGTCTTGGCAAGAAACAGTATTGTTTATTAAAAAAAAAGCATAGCTATTTTGTGATGTATGGCAAGTAAAAATCTTAGTGGGGTCATGCATTTTTCAGGGCTGTCAGCTGAAAATCTTTAGAGTGAAGCTTTTCTAACCAACAGTTAAAGTTGGTTAAAGACAGTTAAGTCTAGTAAAATTCTCTGGGAACGAGGAGAAAGAGGTAAGTTATTGATTTGTTTTCCTTGGGATTTGAATCCTTTGCATCTGTTTGGGAAAAGATTAAAGGGACGTTTTGCCTTAGAGAGCCCTCCAGCGGTGGAGGGCGTAGTAAACGTGGGAGGGGTTGGGTTTGGGATGGGCTTGTAGCGGGGTTACTGCTGCAAATCGGAAGAGGTTTGGGGCTGGTTTNGGGGTTACTGCTGCAAATCGGAAGAGGTTTGGGGCTGGTTTTGGTTTCCAGTTTATTTATTTTTAATGCAAAAGGTACATTTCTCTACTCACATCATTCATGCATTGATACGTATTTTACACATAACTGAAAGCGGCTTCCTAAACCTCGCATTGCCCCACACACATATATGTATATAGATACAGCTATAGATACATGGAAATTGAAGAATGGATTTAAATAGAAGTTACATTTTGCTACTGATCTGGGACAAGTGGGAAGGAAAAGCATCACTTGACTTTATAAAGTGCCCCTCTGACACCTGTAATGCTATGTTATTGAAGGATAAAAACAGCCTGAGGTTTTGGATTTTATATTCTTATACCAGTATTAATAAGCAATGCGGCTTATTTTATCTGGCTTAGAAGATGTGGATTATTTTTATACTTCAATATTTTAATTTCTTGTTTTATCTTTTTGGCTTTATTTTATGAACTACAGTGTTGCAGAAAAAAATACTTTTGATGATGTCTGCCTTTAGTTTTGACTTTTCTCTGTCAATTCCAGTTGTAAAATCAGTTGAATTTGAGAAGAGACAGAAACAATTGGTACATAGGAGGGACTGCATGTATTAGGAAGTTTTATTTAAATCAAGTATAAAATGTCTTTTGTTAATTGCTATTGTACATCTGGAATCCTATCTGCGTAAAAATAGTAATGGTTTGCTTTTCTGAGACATTCAGCATTGCAAACTCTGACTTCTGTGGAAGCTATAAGATCTGAGGTGCTTTTGAAAATCTTGCCGAAGTATCAGAGGAGGAAAGCAAAGATATCAAATTATTGCCATGCCTTTATCTTTCAGGGCAGGACCGTGTTGCACGAGGAAAGTGGCTTCATTGCCAAACAGATCATCTTTCTTTTCAGAACCCTCCCACCCTGTTCCTGCCTAATCCTCTTCTGACAGGAAAAATACTGTAATACAAGTACCCTGAGAGCTATGAGTGTAGATGTGGGGCATTAAAGGAAATGTTTGCTTGTGGGACTGTGATGCGAGATTGTGTGTAGTAATGATGACTAAATGCTGTGACTGCACAAGTTTATATAAAAATTTTCATACCTTTATATTCAAAAGAAAGATGCAGGGTATTTGTTTTGGAGAACTGAGTGGGAGGGAACGCTCTGAGTATTTAACAGGCTAGAGAAGAGAGACCTCTTCAGGTATACTTTCTATGGGAGGACTATATTCCTGTGTCACTGCACCCTTACTGCTGC
>VYZR01091569.1:11923-32605 GCA_013400675.1 Oxylabes madagascariensis
TTTTCGGTCTTGTAACCAAGCTTTTTCCTGCATTATTCTTTCTCGGTATCAGCCTGTATTTATTAATTGTCAATTTACTTTACACTATCCGTGACAACAATCCTTAGTATAATCTGATCAGTAAAAATCCACTTAAACCCTGTGGCGTGCCCCACACACCCTTTCAGCAGGATTATTAGCATTTGTATTTTATCAAGCCCCGAGCTGCTCTAACCAGGATCACATCAGGAATTTGAGATAGCCTGCCCGTGGAGGTGAAGTGGCACTGATTCCTCTGTCAGCAGCACAGAATTGTGACACTGCAATCAAGTGATCTGCCTGAGGAAACCAGGGATGCTGCTAGGAGAGATTAGATTGAAATCTAAAATCCTTGACACCCAGCTAAGTGCACATGACAAGACTGTGGAGAATGCTGGATCTTTGCACCTTTCTGTAATAAAACCTGAATGTAATCTAAATAGATTTATACCATCTGTCTCTTGAAATGAAATGGATATGAATGTGTATTTTCTAGGCTACTTCTGCTATTGACTACTTTCCCTTATACTTCCAAAGCTGAACACAGAGTGAAAGCATTAAAACCAATGCAATATTTATTTCTCTCCTTTGAGACTGCCTAGTAACACCCATCAATATCAAACCTTCACTTAGCACCAACCATCACACAAAAATTGAAATTCCAGCTCTCTTGATGCAAGTATTTATAGCAAACCTTGTGAGAAAACTGCTAGCTGGACTAATCCTTACCCTGACATTTTGGAATATGGGATTAGAAGTCTGTCCAGCTGCTTTCCTAGGAGCCACAGCGCCGGTGAGGTGGCAGGAAAAAGGGAAGCGTGTGCATCATCCACTGAAATCAGAGGCAGTGCTTTCAGCATGATATCACATTTTAAGAATATCCTGGGTACTTTCAGTGCACAGCCCTGTCATTCCCTCAGTGCACACATCCTCAATATCCAGAGATCTTACAGGAGAAATCGTGACTAATGGAGCACAGAGCAGAGCTTCAGAAAGCTGCACTGTAAATCAGAGCTGCAATGAACAGTCGCTGCTATTGGAATCCATAGCTGGGGCCATTTGCAAGCAAGGAAAGCCAGATGGGGATGCTTAATTTACTTTCACTTAGCTTTGGTGTTCTCTGCATAATTCTTGTACAAATCCCCTCAACACTCTCAGAATATTTTGCAGAAGGAAGGACATGCTGGCATGCAACACATTAATCTTCATATACCAATAGGCACAATGTGTGCCAATAGACACAACAACCCATAATGACAGAGCTTATAATTTCTCAGCTCCTCATTTATTTTCAGCAATGGAATAAGTCAAAAGTACTGGTGAAAAGAGTTTGTGTCATACAAATTACACTGTAAGCATTTTCCGTCCTCCCAGATTTCGTGTAGAAGCAAAAAGATGTGGAAAAGAAAATAATTTCTGCCATTCAAAATGCCCAGAGCCTGAACAGAGGCACGAGGACTGGCAAATAAATCAGGAATTTACACACTCTCAAATGCACCCACAGTATTTTATTGTAAAAGCTTAGGTCTCAGCTTTTCTATCAGCTTTCAATGTGGTACTTAACTTCCTGACAGTGAGGAAGTTACTGCAGCGACTAAACTGCAGAAAGGCACTTTCTAAATGTCCGTGGACATGTGCATGGGAATACATCTATTATATATATAAAACAGATCAATTCAGAAGCCTTAGAAACATTAAACAAGATACTCCACTGTAAATATCTAATGCTGATAGAAAGTTCACCCTGTTACATTTAAGAACAGATGTTTTGAAAGTAAAGATTTTTAGATAGCCTCACACTCTAAGTAGAAAAAAGCTGAGTTATAAATCAGCACTTACTTTTATACCCTCTAATAAAGTCAAAGTCATTTTAAAAATACAGTTCTAAGAAGTTAATTTCGATGCTGAACATTTTTCTTTCTTTTCTACATGCAGTTTCAGATGTTAGCATTCACACATAGGCTACACCATGACACATTAACATATAACAGGGTTATAATTAGTCTTTGCTGATGTCAGCTGAAGACCATCCACACATTTCTATGCAAGGCTGCTTTCCAGTTAGAAAACTTTGCTATAAACCATATATTAACCATTTTTTTCTCTAAACTTTATCCCATATCACTGACTAAAAAGTAAGCAGTCCCCTAAAACAAGATAGTATGCGCATTGTTAATACTTTTTGCTCAGAAGATCAGCCACGTGTAAAATAGGTGTATGTTCATGTAATTGGCTACAGTATTTTGCTCCATGGTTAAACGCATGATTTCCTCTAATAGAATGCCAGTGTGGTCTACATCACATTTTCTACTTCACAAAGATCCAATGAGCTGTGACCACAGGCTCCCCAACTTAATGGAAAGTTCACTTGGTGACTTCCGAGTTTAAATTGTCCCTTTCTACTGTGAATCAATAGATTTAAAACACATTAATGGATCTCTTCCCCAAAAGCTTTAATCCCAAGAGACTTAGAAAGTAGAACTCAGATTTATCATCCTTGGAGCACGCCAAAACCAAGGTCCTCCCTCTTTAAAATACAACGACAAAACTGAATCATGGAGACCCCTCCTTGGTGCAAACCACACACCTGCCCAGGTATTCAGGCACCAGCAGCTTTCAATATTTCCTTTCTAAAATGTTGGAAGCAGGCTTTACAAAGCTATGAAGTTTGCCTAAACAGTCTTTTGCTGCTCAAAATTTATTTGCTCCCAGCAAGAATACAAATATCTGAATGATACAGTAAATTCAATTCCACATACATAAAGAAAGATGCAAAACACCCACATCCAGCTCTAGCTGAGGATTTCTACATCTTTGCAGCCAAAGAACTGTCCTTATATTAAAAAAATTTTTTAAAAGGCTTACTTTTTATTAGTTTATTGATTTTATTGTATTTTTAGATGGCTACCCCAATTGACAAGAAAATGAGACTAAATAAAATCAAGGCAGTGTGTACCTAAAGAGTCCCACTATGCTCACCAAGACTTGAAACATTCTATATGGAGATGTAAGTCTTAATCAGCATTTTTAATAATTTCAGAAACCTTTAAAATCCTATCCCAGTCTAGGAACATCAGGAAATAAATCTAGAGGCTGTGTCTGAGTCAGGGAAATAAGGAAAAAGGGTGCGTGGTGGGACTGACATGAACAGGCTGAGTCTCAAGGCACCTCAAAAACATTGAAGCAGGAATTCATGAACACATTCAAATCAGTTTTGCCAGTGGATAAATTAAGATTGGGATGTTAAATTAAAGAACTTACAAGAATCAAGATAAGGGTTCCACACACACAGAGGTTCCCTTACGAGCAGCAGCTGCTTGGAAACTTTTGATGATCATCCCCAGAGAGTTTTTGTCACAATCACTGGGACAAAGTGGAAGCAAGCAAGGAGAGAATTAAAACAGTAAGAACCTGGAGTGAATGTTACCTGAGGTCAGGACTGGAAGGTTTGTGTTCTGAGGAAGGGGAAGAACACTTGGTGCTCTTTTGGAGCAAGCTGAAACTTTTAAGACATTAATTGGCTTTAAAGGAAAGTCAAGCAATTCCTAAAAAAGGAATATGGTACCTAGGCCCTCTTATAAAAGAGAATAAATTTATGAGAAATCAGCTTTTTCAAAGCACAGCACCTAAAATGGGAACTGAAAGCACCAGCCTAAGTGCAAAATGAGAACCACAGAAAAATCAATGATTCCAATTTGTAAAGAAAGCACAAATCAAATATTGTTAATATGATATATAAGTACAATATAAACTATTTGTACTACACACATTAAGGGTAAATTGCTTGAATAAATTCTATTTTTATGAAAAAATAGTGCAAACAACATGCTGACATTTCAGGAAAGTGAAAATAATAACACTGGCATTATTAGTACTATATGCTATTTCCTAGTGATTTCCCAGGATCATCTATTTTCACTTCAAGCAGCTGTTTAAATCCCTTTTTTGCCTCACCAAATCTAGTTTTGTTTTACATTCATTACATAATTCGTGCAGCCTATTACTTACACTATTACTATAATCCCCACTTCATTGCAAACAAGAAAAAGAGGCAATGCTTTTCCATTCAGAATTTCAGGAGGTTTTGATGATTTCAGCAGGGGACTAAGAGTTTCATTCCATTTTGGGAATGAAAATAGTGTTGGTCGCTGATTTTTTCCTTCCCTCACAAAGCAAGCAGAAACAACCTTTTGAGAGAAAAAAAGAACAATGCCTGACACGGCCAAACAGAAGAGGAATATGTTAGCACACTAAAAAAAGGTCAAATCCAGCTCCAAGGATGAGAGAACAGACCTTGTGAGGAGTCCCTTTACTGGCAGAAGAATCCAACTCTGCTGCTCAGCCTGGGCTGTCCCACACTCCAGGGTCATCCCCTGCACTCATCAGCTCCAGCCCCTCTGCCTCCTTTCAGCCTCTTCTTAAATTCAGGCTGCAGACAAAATCCTAAGCATTATTTTGTAGTAGAAGTTCAAATTAATATAAAAAGAGGTTTGGGGGGATTGCCTCTGTCCAACAGCTGAAAGACAATTAATTTAATTTAATTTAATAGCTCTGGAGAGCACATAGAGAATGAACTGTAACTGAGGACATAAACATCGCCATCATGGAAATCATCATTGCAAAAGGATCTTTCCCACAATCTCACAATAGTAAATAGATGGCCATGGGTTTGCCAAAAGATACATTTTTCTTCAGCCAGGGACTGTTTCTTCCCAAAGGGTCTGAAAAGTAAGAGCACCGTGGAAAGCAGAATGAAGAAGCTTAGCAGCTGCTGTCCACAGAAGTTTTTGACTAGAAGATGAATAGAAATAAAAGGCTGTGATTGTTCCCTGCTCCTTCCAAGATTAATCACTATGAGGGCTACATTTTTAATATGACCCTACTTATAAAAACTTATTTCAGATTATTAATTCCGCTTATCAAATATGCCTCGTACTCAAATACTTGGTTTTATTTTGTCAAATCATTAAAAATGCAGCACAAATTGAAAGGTAGACAATCCAGCTGCCACTGAAAGACAGTCAGTGCAGAGCTTTATTCTGAATGGGGTGGAAATAACCAGGGTAAATACTTGTATAATAAAAATGACTCACACTACTTGCAACACTATCACTTTTACAGCTTTTTCTACAACTTTCAGGTAGCGAAATGGGCTCAGCAGCTCAGCCTCCCTGCTAAAATAAATACACAGGTCCATGTGTGTATTTGCAAACCCTTCCAGGACAAACAGAGCTGCAGAATAATTGGGGCCAGAAGGACAGGCCTCTGGAGGTCAATGAGCTCCGACTGCAGCTCTTGCTCAAAAGGGACCTACCTGCAAAATGGGCTAACTTTTCTCTGTCTAGTCACACTTTCGATACCTTCAGGTATGCAAAGCCCCCAGGGTCTCTGGAATCACTGGGAAGAGATTCCTCCTCCTCCTCCTCCTCCTCCCCTCTCCCATTTCCAAGGAGCTGCCTGCAACCACTGCTTGTTGCTCCTCAGCTGTTCCCCCCTGAGAGGACCCTCCCTTCCCCTGCCCCTCTCCAGCCTCTCTGGGAGTGTCTGGCAGCAGTGCCCAACATCCTCTGCTGGGACACAACCTGCTCCAGCCTCCACCCAAAGCCCTCCTGCCTCTGGAGGGCACAGTGGGACATGGTGCTCCACGCACGGCTCCAAGAGGGCCCCAAAAGGGCGAGAGCAATGATTCAGCCTTCCTTAAGTCCTACAAAGAATCCTTGTGTAAGAGTTAATGCCAGGACGGTGGGAGCATGTGGAGATGAGATTTTAATGGTGCACAGCAACATGAGGATCTCCTCTAAGGAAGATGGTGAGGAGTAATTCTACTACTAACAGTAACAGCCATGCGCTCCTCACTCAAGAGCAAGGGTGAAAATTAAGGAAAACTGTCATTGTTAGTTGTTCAGTATCTTCATTAGACAAGAATGAGGATAATTACTTCTCACGAAATTCACAGTTTGAGAAATCCTCATCCATTTTCTCTCCTGTTGATGCGGCACACACCAAAGGGCTCACACAGGGGGCACTTCTGCACACAGCAGGGGAGGGAGGGGACAGAAATTTCATCACAGTACAATAGAACACTTGCCTCAAACCAACCTCGATCACTTTACATGTCCCAGAACGACAGAAAATTCTTATTAAGGTTTCTCTCATTTGTTACTAATAAGATACGTTTGGAATGCGGAACACTACACAGGTACTGCTTCAGCCACGGTTCAGCTGCTGCAGATTTGCTGAAAAGAAGCACTGGCAGACCCTTCTTGTTGGGTCCATTAGCAGGCAGCTCCCCTCCCTCCGGCCCTCTGGACAAGAACACCTTCGAGGGCCCCATTTTAATTAGCAGGCCTGGCTGGGGAGGGCGCGTGGCTAAAGGACAACACAGCGGCCATGAAGGACATTTCTAATCTTATCAGAGGTTCCTTGGGAGGAAGAAATACACCTTGTGTCCCCACCCCAGCCGTTAGTCAGGGACAAGCAGCCACTTGACTTGCCGTGGTTCTAAGCCGCGTTATCGCCGCGCGCGCCCGCTCCGTGCCGCTTATCCCAGAGGGATGAGGGCCCGCACCAAGCCCGTTAATGGGGTTACACACATTTCCACACATTCCCCACAGCCTGGGCACTGCACAGGGATCCAGACACGGCCACAGAATGATTCACTGCCCTCACCTCGTGCAGGAGAAAAGGCTGGGGACAGGGAGGTTTTTTACAAATAACTCTAATTCTCCTTGTGCGGCTTGCTGGAATCTCGTGTGGGGTCAGATGTTGTAGCCCTGATTTAATGCCTGAGATGTTTTGGTTTCTGAAATTCTTTTCCCAGGCGATTTTCTGTAAACAAGAGAAATGTTTTTGTAACTGTACCTACGTTTATCCATTCCTTCTCACAGCAGGGACTTCTTGATGTCCCTCTGGTTTGACCAATGTGATTGAAGAGGTTTGCCTTTGTTTCACCAATCAAATTAGTCTGTGTAAAATAGTATAAAAGAGACACACATCCCAAAAACAAAGAGTCACTTTTCTAGCCTTCTGATCTCGAGAGTCTGTGTCATTTTTGGTGGAAACAGCGATAAGATGTGATAAAACCCACGAAGGTCTGTCACCTCTGAGGGGCTAGCCCTCGTAGAGAAATGGCTTAAAACAAGAGTGAGACAACTTCTCTGGACGTGCTTTGTAGAAGAAAAGGTTTTAATAATGGTAAAAATAACAAACACTATCAAACAAAAGAAATATAAGCTGAACACAGTGCAGAGAGAACTCTTGCACTGGTGAAGGCAATCTGAAAAAGCCCCAGGAAGTTCTGTGCAGTCTTTTAAGTACTTAATGGTCCAGGTGGGCTTTTTGGCACCTTGCCCGATGAAATTGGCAACAGGTTTTGGGGTTCAGGTCCGGGCATCCAACTGGTACCTCTGCTTGGCACCCAGCCAATAACTGGGAAAAGAGCATCAACGTTTCTGCCTCTTTTACCTCATAAGAACATCAAGGGGTGAATCTTAAACCTTTCCCTATATGGAAACACCTGCTCAGGTGTGGGGGTGCATTCCTACAGCAGCTTATCCTATTGTCAGGATAGCAGCAAAGCTTTTTCATTCCTTCTCCTTTTTTGTGCCTATTTTCAAATAAATAAATGCAACAGACCACAGTTTCCAATTGTCATCCATCAAGCAAGGTTTTCATTCAAGCTGCATTTTGAGGGTAAGGGTTTCCTTATTCTAGTCCTTCTGGTTTCCAGGTTTTAGAAAATATTAAAAAAAAATAATTATAAAAACTACTTCACAGCAATTTTGCAGGTCCTTCTAATTTGTTATTCCCAAATATTATCATCTACAATTTTTCAGTAATAACTGTAGTATATACCACAAACTTAAGAATTTAAATTTTCCATGTATATTGCTAAGACTTGTATATTTACATTTGAACCATTTTAATTGAGCCTTATGCTGCATAAAGCTAAATTTTTCAAAAGTTTAATTTTCTGTAATTATTTTTATTTTATGTTTAAGCTATTACCTTTTTGCACTACAATATCAACAACACACAAGCAATTATTTTTCCAAATTGTAGCTTACAGATTTCCGTGTTCCAACTATCTACAACTGCTCACGACTTCCTCCATTTCCACAGCATTAATAAAGGGGAAGGAGTCTAGAAAGTCACATGATTTACAATTGTTAAATCATGATGAGTTTCAAAGTAACTGAGTTACCTCACATCTACTGGTTACTTGCAAAGGATTAATAAATGGAATTTTAGCAGAAGAAACATACACTAATAAAGTCCAGTCAATGCACATAAATTATATTTCAGTTATCATATCCCCCAGGTTCCTTTTAGTGCTTCATTGCAAGTTACTATTAAAATTTAAAAATTAAAAATAAAGACATCAGAACCTTTTTCCCCCCTCTCCTTCCCCCTCATCTTCTATTCTCTTTCAGGGAAGCTACAGATTCCAATCTTCTTCCTCACTTGCTTATGCCAGCTCCATCTGATTCCCCTTACTTTGGCTGCAGAATCACTCATCTCCAGAGGGTTGTGCTCAGAACTCAACCCAGTTCCTCCAGCCTGCCCACACTGGTTTGTGCCTCAGAACTCCAAAAGAGGAGAGGATCTGTAAATTCAATTATCCCCATGGAAATAGGGGGCAACTACAGACTCCCACAAATCCTCTGCAGGCCTTGAGGATTTCCGAAGGGACCCTCCAGATCCCTTGGATATTTGCCGCTCCTTTCCAACAGCCTTCAGAAAAGCTTTGTATTCACTCTACTGTCCCATTACAAGCAATCAAACCTGAGATGTAACACAATGACAAAGAGTTAAAGGAGCCAGGTGAGTCCCAATATTCTTAGCAAATTCCAGGTGAAAACTCCAGCTCCAGCCACCAGCATGTAGCACACTCTGGGGGCACAGGGTGGCACTTCTAAAGAGTGCTCTGCTGCTAGGAAGCAAAATCTAAAGCTCTATTGAAACAAATAGTGTACATTCCCCTGGCAAAGCTAAAAGTCCAACTGGGACAACAGAGAGCAACAAGAGAAGTACAAAATGGAAATCACCAGGGGGATGTGAGGAGGATACACAGGCAACTCTTGGGAGAGAGGGAGGTTTCTGAACTGACACTAACTGAGCTGAAAACGAGTCACATTCACGCTTTCCTCTCAGTATTTCCTGTCTCCAGGTGCTGCTTTGCACTGCAACAAGGCTGGGGTCAGCTGTGTGAACATAAAGGTCTGGGGCCACTTCCGACTCTGGGACCCCCAGCCTGGGCTCCATCTGCTCCTTCAGCAGCACAGCCTGCAAATCCAAGGTCAGATCCACCAGATCCCATTAAAGACGATGCAAAGTGGAAAACATTTGAAGTATAAAGCCATGTGAACAATTATTTTTCAGCTATTATTTTTATTTTTCTATTTCTATTTGCACTGATTGCACTTATTCCAATTATTATCTCTGCTGATATTTTAGCTATTAAGCAGCAAGCAGCTTAGCAAGTTTGTTTGCCTCTTTTCTCTGTCAAATCATTCATTTGCACAGAAATTTGAGTAATGTCCTATTGAAACAAATAAAACCAAGACACTGCTAAGTTATTTATCAGCATTCTACCAGTGTCTTTTCCATACCATTTACAAAAATACATTTTGCTTACAATGAAAGGTTGAAGGCAGAGCCTTAGGAGATGCATGATTTGTACCTTGGCACATAATGACTATTATGTTCCTTACACAAAGCTCATCATTACCTCCTCCTTTTTTCATGATAGGATAACTGTGGCATTGTAATTAGCTTTCTAATAAAGCACTTCCCTCCATCAAAAGTCCAAACTTCCTCACATTTCTACCTGAGGACTCAATAAAAAGCAAAAATAGACAATAAGAAGTTAGCATACTCTGTATTTACAATGTGTAAATCTGCTATTTAAAAAAGCCTGTGAAATTTAAACCCTTATTCTAACTCCAGAACTTTGTTTCTAAAAATGTAATACTCACGAAGTGAAAAGTACTGTCTAAAATGTTCTATGCATTTGATTTCCATGCAATTATCCATTTGCAATCTGCAACTGCTTTAAGTTTTAACTAAAGATTCAAAACGTATTTTTTACTGGGTTTATTCCATGAATTATAACAAAACCTGAAAAATCTAGCTGTATTCAGTGAGCAAACTGTGAGCTCATTTTTCAAACTTCAGGTCAGGAGCAACTTCACTTACTGTGCACTGGAAAGACACCCAGCACATCTTCTGAAACAGAGTTATGAAAAAGATAATAGGAATCCACTGTAGTTTGACTCTTGACCATAACACTATTTACCCTTTTAAGGGGAGGGGGAAGAAAACCACAACAAAATACCCACCACAATACAAAATTCAAGCAAAGAGGTGTCAGATAAAAAATTATTATTCATATGCAGCATATAATAATTTGGTTTTATTTGAAAGATATTTAATAAGAAAACTCAGGATGAGGCTGTTAGTTCATCTTGATGCAAATAAAATCAAGGCATCTGATTTTATGTCACAGTCTGTTTCTGAAATGTTAAGAGGCCAAATCTAAACAAAAAAAACCTAAACCACACCCAACCAAAACCCCAGCCCTTAACAGAAATCAAACTGTTACAGAATATACCCAATTCTGCTGAAAAGTGAAGCTGCAGTTGTCTAGTACACCTGGAATTAGGATCCATATGAATCCAGATGCATTCTGATCCATTATCAATTTTAGCACTTAGTACAGAATGCTTTGTCATTGTCTAATACAAGGACTAGAACATAATGATAATTTCCCCTTGTCACAAACAAACTTTCTTTCCCAAACAGTATTTTGTATTTCACATGCACAAAAAAATGTAATTTTGACATTTTTCTTTTCTGGTCATAGATTAAGTAGCAAAGTTAATTACATTTCAGCAATTTCATTTTCAGTAAATCTAAGTAAGTTACCAAATTTTCATTGCTAGTGGCACTGAAAATGCCAAAGAAATGCTTTTGACAATCAGTAGACGAGGCAAATTTTCCAGGTCATTGTCATATAAACGATAAAGCAGGCTGCCAAGAAACCCCTCGGCACACACTCTCTGGATCTGGGAACTATTTGATATTTCTCTGCATAACTCAGGCACTGCTGAACTCACTGAACACGCTACAATAGAGATCTCCCAGAGCATGCCAGCAAATCCACAAGGGTAATTTAAGCAGCACTGGAAGAACATGTCTTTTAAACTTCTAAATAAAGATATTCAGAAGCTCATGTAATTGCCTGGAATCTCTGGAGTCAGTTCAGACAACAAATTCTGTCAAAGGATTTCCTCCCAGGGAAGGGTCACCTTAAAGACTAACAGGGGAAGACAGCGAGTCCATTAGATCAGGGGACCAAATCCACCACCGGCTTGACATGTAGATACAAGGAAAGGAATACAAGGCAGGAAAGGTGTCAGAAAATTAATGAGCCGCTAACCGGGCCAAGACTAACACCCAAAAAGAGTAAAGAAGTGCAGGGGAATTGGATATCAATCTGTTGGTGGCAGCCCTGTAACGCCAAGTAAAAGAGGATAGATGGAGCAAGGAGAACACAAGCTCCAGTCACCTGTCCAGTGAGCCACTGAGAAAAGCAAGCCCTGTATGCCTGCAAGGCTCAGGAGACGAGTCCCTGAGGATTCTAAGCCCCAGAACAAGAGGCTGGACACTGCAATGCTTGTTTCTCCTGAAACATTCCGGTTTTGCAACAGTAAGTACACACAGAAGGGGTAAAGTCACACACACTGCAGTAGCAATGTGCTTATCCTAAGATTATTGTGCATGACACCTCTCTCCCAGCCCCATGAAATACTAAATCCTCTCTGTCACTTCCAAAAAACAAGGAGTGCAATGCAGGCAGCACTTGGAAGAACAAGGCAGGAAAACTTCTGGCCTACATGACAGGGCATCTCTTTAAAGAGCCACAATAAGACCATAAAGGGACATTAGAGACAGACATTTAACTGAAACTCAGGGTAATATCCTCCACTGGGAGTATTAGCACTTAATTGGGAACAAACTAAGTGACTGACTTAATTCTGATATATTGCACCATCTGTGGAGTCCAGGTTATAATTGATAGGCCAGCTGGATGTGGAGCAAGGTGCAGCATGTGAAATACTGTACTGTGTTTCTCACTCATTATTACTTTGCTAAACTGTTAAAGTTTAAATTGTCCTTTCCATTAAATGGGCATTGTTTCATACTTATTCCTTGTTAATTAACGTGTTATGAAATAGGTCATGGCTTTCAGTGCATGACAAGACTATTACTCTGAAAATCTCCTTCTTTGCTCTTTCCACTATGAAATTACCTTAACAATACACATGAAAGAGGTCATGGAGTTGCTCATGACCATGATCCTGTGCAAACACATGAGTAAGTTAAAGGAGTTTCTCAATTTTTATACCAGCTCTGACAAACGAATTCCAATTCACTTTTCAGCCTCGGCTGCCCGTAATACTGAAGCAGTAAGGTGAAAACCAGTGGGTTTGGCACTGGTGAAGTCTATAGCACTTTATTGCTGAGGTAATTTGATCTGAGAACCATAAGGTTGGCTGATTCTAAAATATGGGCAACTTCACAAACCTCTTACATGTATTTTATAACACATTTCAATAGCTGGTCAAAAGACTTCAAGACTTTGAAATTGGCTTCCTCCTATTTTGTAAAACAAAATCCAAAGGGATTAACCTGAAAGTCCCACTGGCAACAGCAGATTTGAAACAAGATACATTTTGAGCATCTTGCTTTCAGTGGTATGAAACTATTCTCACCAAGGACTTCACCTATTTTACCTAACTGTAAGGCAAAGGAAAATAATTTTAATATGACCTTATAGAAGTCTCTATTGACTTAATACAAAATGGAAATTCTTGTAATAAATAGGCTATTGATGGATTCCGTGAATTATATCTATTTGCATCAATGTAATAGGGGTGCAGTTAAAGAGAGAAACTCTGGAATTCTGACACACTGACCGTGAGTATAAAACCATCAATGGTTAATTGCAAGGAGATGTCTCCTCTGATGGGAGGGTAGGATCTAACAGGTCCATTCCCACTTTTTAGCTGATTTCAGAACTCTCAGAACTCACACTGTGCACCCCAAGCCGTGGCAGCCCCAAATGCAGTAATTTCCATCCCTGCCTCGCGTTCCCCTTCAGACACACAAAGTCAGGAGCTGCTCTCATCCCTCGAGCTGATACTGCTGAACCAAGCAACATGACAGATGTTAATTAAAAGAAATAAATACAGCACAAGTGTTGAAACAACAAAACTCACGATCTGCCATGCAACAAAAAAAGCCAACAGCTCACTTTATGTGTTGATTCGTGCTCTTCCCTGAGACATAAGGAACTCGTCTGCATTCCAAAATGCTATTGATACACTTCATTATGCTCTTCCTGTCATGTAACCAAACACATGTGGAATTATTTGGGCTCTGAAAGTGAAATAACATTTGCATTCATTTTATTTTGTTTTTGCAGAAAAACAGAAACACATCTAGTGGACACTGGTTTTCAGAAGAAACTCAGGAGCAACTTTATCTCATAAATGTTTCTCTGGTGTTTCAAACATTTTCTAGGGGAAACAAAAATAACTTGAAGCTTCTTATCACCTGAACCATACTGCAAAAGGTCACTGCAGACAGATCAGTGTCAGAGCAGCAGCCATTATTAAGCTCCAAATGGCCTGGATTCTTCCATTTTTCAGTGGAAAAATTTCATCCAACATCGATTAAATCTATTATACAAGTCACTGCTCCACACCCTGCACACACCAGGAAATCTCCACACATCAAGACCAGGTCAGTGGGATCTACGCTTAAACTTTAAATCTACACTCTGATTTAACAATTGTTTTCTCAGGTAGCAAGAGAACCCAAGCAAATCAGCACAAACAGTCACCAATCCTTTTCCTTTGCCTGTTATGGGTTCCATGCAGCTCCCACAAGGAAGTGAATCCGTGTCCAGGCTGGGAAGGGCCGTGGTGCTGAATGTTGCACTCTCACATCACAGAGCACATCCAAACCCAACGCACCATAAAAGGCTCCAGGAGCACATGCAGCTCCTGGGTCTGTGACTGACACACTGATCCCACAATAACACCATGAGCAGGACGTCCCATGGCCAACACCGAGCTGCAAGGAAGGCAACTACCAGCTCAATCAATATTTAAAGACAACTGTAGCCCTGGTTTAATGTTTTGGTTTCGGGAAATGCCTTTCCCAGGAGATTTTCTGTAAACAAGAGAAATGTTTTTGTAACTGTACCTATGTTTATCCATTCTGTCTCACAGGAGAGGTTTCTTGACAAACATCTATTTTAACCTATGTGATTGAAGAGGTTTGCCTTTGTTTCACCAATCAAATTAGTCTGTGTAAAATAGTATATAAAAAAGTCACATCTCAAAAATAAAGGAGTCATTTTTCTAACCTTCTGATCAAGAGTCTGTGTTGTTGTTTAGTACTCAACAACAACAGACACCTACACAAAAACAGAAAAAAAAGAGATAATATTTAAAAATGCAACTTGTGTTATTTCTAATTTTTATTAAGTGTATTGACACAATGCAGCATCTCTCCAGGCTGCTTGGAATGGAAGGCACACAGCCTATCTCATAAACAGAGATAACCTGAAATTAAAATCATGAACCAATTGATAAGCAGGGATGTGGTTTGAAAGATGAAAGATAAAGTGCCATATGCAAATCCAGTTCTTACTCTAATGTAATGTAATATATACACGTTTTAATTGCTTACTTCAGTAAAAGCACAACGAGGCAAGGAAGAAAAACACACCAGTCAGAATTTACTCTTGTTCTTACATTTTCAGACTTAATTAGAAATATTTTCGGGAACACGTAAAACATTTGCTGCAAAATTTCAGTAACAAAATACGTTATGGTGACTCTTTACAGAGGTGAAAAGAAAACTCTTTATACTTTAAAAATGCATCTGATGTGATGCAAATGTATGATTTATTCCAACTAACCTTGCCTTATTACAAAGTAATAATTAGGAGAGATTATGACACAAAGAGGAAGGAGGGGGCTGACTTTTAGCCAAAGGGAACACAGAAATAAATTGAGGAATTTTAAAAGTTGAAGCAACAGCAGGCTGCAATTTTGGCTACCATTAAGGACATTATACTATTCACTGCAATTTCTGTTAACAGTAGACTCAAAAATAGGTGGTTTCATACTAAAAACTGGACAGTAATGTGCATCTTTATTTCCATTTAAAGCTGTGTCAGTGGGTCAGTATTCTGTGTAAGATATTTCTTTCCTGTCTTACCAGTTTCAAGTACTAGTAATTTGTGGTAAAAGAAAAACAATTTTACAATCTCTAAAGAGGGGAAAAAAAAGTCCACAAACCTCTTCTCCAAATCCATAAAAACCCCATATAACCTTTACTTGCCAGCTTCTTACCACAGTGATTTCGAACATAATTTTAATACTGAAATTAAAGCACACACAACCACTCACACAGACAAAGTTCTTTGACTGGGATATTCAAAGACAAATCCTAAGGAAAACTTCACTTTTCTGGAAGTATTTGCCTCACTGATTCTGTTTTGTATCTCGGTGCTGGTTTGTACCTTTAGGTATGTTAGGACAGGTATTTACAGCAAAATGCTGAGGGACATCAGATCAAAGAGACAATCACAAGGCTACAAAGGTTTTCTAAAACCAGAGCCCAGGAGAAGCTCAGTAGCTTTGATCCCCCAATGCCCCAAGGAGAACTGAAAGGTCTGATTTCAGCTCAGCTTCTTTTCCACACAGCCAACACAACAACAAGCTGGAGATGGAAGCAAGGAACACCAGTCCCCTATGTCTGAGACAAAAGAGCTCCAGAATGCACAAAACCCAGCGAGCCTGAATGCGAGGCAGCCCTCCAACCCACACCACAGCTCTGGGACACAGCTCCAGTTCCTCCTCCTGCCCGAAGGAACATGCAGGATGCCACATTTCTGCAGGTTTTCCATCACATCTGTCTCCTCTGGCTTGCACAGGAGTACAAATGCAGCATGGGTGCTTCAGCACTGCTCAGGAAAATAAAATACGTTACCCAAATGGGCCTGTTCGGTACTGTTTTATCCTATTCTTCATCTTCCCCCCCAAAAATTGTCTTTCGTTTTCTTTTTCCCCTCTGCTGTTCTGTCACTTTTCCCTTTGATACCCTGTTGATCCCCCCCTCAGCACCCATGCAGCTCCAGCACTGCTCAGGAAATTTAGATTGAAGAAACACGGACTGCTGAGCCCAGCCCCTGGGCAGCCTGTCCCCAGGAGCCCGAGCACTGCAAAAACCCCTCCTTGGTGCACAGCTCTGCACAGAGCCCTGATTTACAGCCCAAGGCAGGGCAGCAGCCTCAGCTTCCCCACCTGCTTTAATCAAAGACCTTCTTAGAAAAACTAAACAGATCAACATCAAGAAAATGAGATATGGAAGGTTCATTTTTCCAGTCTGATCAAACTGAGGAACTACTTGTTGGTGCCTGTTCTGGACTAAGGGAGGGATCAATAGGGGATCAAAGAGAAAAGTGACAGAACAGCAGAAGGGAAGAAGAAAATACAAGATAATTTTGAGGGGGGAAGTTGAAGAATAGGACAAAACAGTACAGAACAGGCCCATTTAAGTAACATTTTTTATTTTAAGAGCCCCTTGGCTATGCCTTGGCTCAGCTTTATCTGCAGGATATATCATTTCTCACAAATTTTCCTGCAGTAGCCTTTTGATGAGGTGGCACAGTAATAAATGGGGAGATAATTTGATGTGTTGAACTTTTATTGCTAGTGAGGAATAAAAGGATTTTCAGCTCCCTGGCTGAGTCTGCAGTACTGACAGCTAGAGCAGGGAGGGAGAGCTCCCCCAGATTAAACCACAAAAGGAGAATAGGTATGGATTTCTCATAAAAATAACTTCAGTGATAAAACACAGCAGCACTGAGTACCTGTAAGAATTAAACCGTGATTACCAACTGAGTTTATGAAGTTGGCCTGTCATTCTCAAACAAATGAAAGAGTGGGGACAGGCACACACACGCTGTACTGGGAATTCACTGCAGCTCTGAGCAGCACGGGAAGGTGTGAGCACCCAGCAGGGAGCCCTCGGGGTGCAGCCCACAGCAAGGAGCCAGCAGTGCTGCCCCAAAGCTCTGCAGGGAACCAGCAGTGCTGCCCCAAACCCCTGCTCTGCTCCCTGCAGGGAGCCAGCAGTGCTGCCCCAAACCCCTGCAGGGAGCCAGCAGTGCTGCCCCAAACCCCTGCTCCCTGCAGGGACCTCTCCCCATCCCACTGCATGCAAAGGCTGCCCCAGCTCACTCACAGATTGCATGGAAATAACTGGAGAGAATCCAAAGAATTTTGGAGGTTCTAGAGGAACAAGAACTGAAAAAAGCCCCAAAGAACTGTTTGATTTTACAGTTCATCGTGCTATCGAGTGTCCATGCCCGGGTCCAGCACTGGGGCTGGGGGCTCTGGGCGAGCAGGGGATGCTCCATGCTGGGCACAGCCTGGCCTGGACACCCACCCTGGGCACCCTGAGCCTTAGCCAGGCTGGCAGGGCCACGGGGAACGTCAGGGACAGAGGGCACAGCCCAGCAGGGAGAGAGGAAGGGAGAGGAGGGCAGGGGGACCCGCAGAGGGGCCCCAGGACAGAGGCCCACGAGGGAACTGCTCCTCAGGGAATGCCAGACTGACAACAGCTCCCTTGGGAAGTACAGCTGCTCCACCTGGGCTTCCAGCCTGCCGGGCAGCCCACCACTTCAAGCACAAGTTCTAATTAATAATGACAAAATGATACATTATGTGTATAAGACATCTAAGGATGGCTTGTGATTTACATAACATTTCCATTCTTCAAATTCACAAAGCTGATTCTCAGTACAATATTCTGTCTTAACATAGCTGCCTGTGCGGTTACAACATCCACAATCAATTCTGAATGCTGATTTGAATTACTGAAAGGTAATTGAAAAGTAGCTCATTGAGACTGAGAAGGCAAACAAATTGTTAATGCTAATTCCCCTGAGTACATCTCACCGAGGATACTGGCATGAGAGAATTAAAAAAAAAAAAATCCCAAATAATAGAAAAATCTGTGAACAGATACAGTTTGAAACAGTAGAAAAGAATTCTTTTATATAATAAATAACAAAGATCTTATACACATTAAGGAAAATTAGTTAAGGCTTAGGAACCTGACTTTTGCCCCTTTCAAAAGAAAAAGAAATAAAAAAGTAAATAGGCTGTAATTCACCCTTCGCGTGTGGTTTAGAAAACATATTTAATGACCTTCTCCCTTCCCCATAGAGGTACAAGAAAAACAGCTACTCTGAAATATATTGAAGAGCCCTTCAATATATTTGGGGTTTAAGATATAATAATACTATAATTTACTATATCATTATTTTTCAAATTTAAAATTAACTAGGTTTAATCACTTAATCTCTTGTGCTATGTCCTGCAATTCCAGCGCCCCCTCTTTGAGCCCATTTTTCCTCCGAATCCCCCCGGAGGACAGGCAGGTACAAGGCAGCCCCAGCAGAGAGCGCAATTGCTGTTTCAATGAGCAGGGTTTGCACACTGCAGGGTCACACCGAGCTCAGTGCAGGGGGTTCATGCAGGAAAAAAAAATCAAAATTAAAACAACAACCCACACAAAACAATAATTAAAAAAAAAAAAAAAACGCACTATTTTTCCTACTTTTTATTACTGTTTTTAACCGACCAAATAACTTGATGAACACAACCGCTCCGAACAGCCACTTCATTGCTGTGCATGAAGTCCAAGAGCTGACAGGAGATTCACCTCAAGCTCAGCCCAGACCCCGAGCCTGTGTGCCCATGTGGNTGCTGTGACCTTCAGCACCCACAGGTCCTCAATCCTGAAATCCAGACCCCAGCACCTGCCCAAAGCGTGCTGTGACCTTCAGCATCCACAGATCCTGAAATCCAGGCCCCAGCACCTTCCCAAAGCATGCTGTGACCTTCAGCACCCACAGGTCCTCAATCCTGAAATCCAGCACCTTCCCAAAGCATGCTGTGACCTTCAGCATCCACAGGTCCTCAATCCTGAAATCCAGAGCCCAGCACCTTTCCAAAGCGTGCTGTGACCTTCAGCATCCACAAGTCCTCAATCCCGAAATCCAGCACCTTCCCAAAGTGTGCTGTGACCATCCACAAGTCCTCAATCCTGAAATCCAGACCCCAGCACTTTCCCAAAGTGTGCCGTGACCTTATCCACCAGTGCCCACAGCCACCCCCTGCACCTCAGCTGCCCTGCAGCAATGCCTCTCCCTGGGTGCAGCTCCACCAGCTCTGCAACACCATGGCTGTGTCTGTGCTGCCCCAGGGGCCACTGAAACCTCACCCAGAATTTACAAATAAAGCATTTTCTGTCTAACATTTTAAGGCACATGGAAACAGAGAAAAGCAGGAGGAAATCAAGACAAGAGGCACTTCAGTGATTTTTTTTCTGAAGAACAGAGGAGATGTTACTGCTATTGATGACCTATTGTGTCTTTTCACTTTCTCCTTGTTTGCTGATGGATAATCAGGCGTTAAGTCAGCCCTGGGCGCTTTCACATGAAGACTCAAGGCAAGTCAATAGGTTCAAGATGAAGAAAATCCCAAACACTTAAAAACCCCAGTAGTCATAAGCTGCCAAGTTTTACCTTCAGCCTGTTAGCCCTCCTTCCCCAACCCTGGGGCTGGTGGTCAGGCGGGATGTGTGCCCTGGTTTAACCTTCGAACACCCTGAGGGAAGGAATGCGCCCTCTCAGCCAGGTGTCACCGAGCTGTGAGAAGCCCCAGGAGCCCCGGGCAGGTGGTGACACAGCACAGCTGCACAGCAATCCCTTGGCAGCACCCTGTTCCACAAACTCCAGAAAATGTTAACTGGTTTCACTGGAAAGGGCAAGGGAGGAGGGTGGAGGCAGCCGGCAAAAAGGATTCCACCTGCAGCACAGGATGGAGATTCATATCCAGGAAGATTCAAAATTCCTCAGCTGGGCAAGCTACATCTTTTCTTCCAGTTAGAATCTCCTCCTGCCGAGGAGGAGAGAACTTCCACTGCTGTGACATCACAGCTCCGATTCGAATCTCGTGCTTTCTGTATTTTAAATGCTCTGGGCGTTGGGCAATTGAGGAACTGCAAAGTGCACCAGTCACAGGTGACTTTGCTGGATGGAAACGCAGCCAGTAAATATCAGAGGGCAGCATTAAGACATCAAAAGTCAGCAGAGGTCTCACCAAGATGCTAAGATACAAGAGTGAACGCATTATGAAAAATAATAATATACTTTACTTCTCAATTTCTTAAAACTGGCATTCCTCCTCTGAGTTTCTAAGAAAGGCTCTGTTTTCTTTGAATTTCAGTTTCCAAGCTACCTGGGTAGAGAACTATCAAGAGAATCTATGCACTGTGCCTGTTTTTAGTAGATACTCTGAAGGAGACCTTTCCTGAGACATATTTTCTCTAGTAAAAATATGTTCTGGTTAGTCATGGGTGTTTAAGAGCACGTGGAGTAAACACTCCTCTGGAAATTTCTGTGGCCACTTAATATTTCTCTAGGAATGTTCTAATGAAGAAAATTACATAGAGCCACCAAAAAAAAATATTAAAAATCAGCTTTCAGATTATTATTTCTACAAATCAATT
>VYZR01091570.1:15180-33196 GCA_013400675.1 Oxylabes madagascariensis
GGCCATTTCCTTGAGGTGATGGAGGCTCCTGGTGAGTGCTGCACCCTTCAGACCCAATGGGCTGGGTCTTTCTGGCTGCTCTGACCCCTCACAAGCTCAAGCAGTGTTTTTGGGGCAGTCAAGAAGGCTCTGCAGGCACAGGAGCTGGGCAGTACTCTGTGGGATGGAGCCTCAGCCATCTGAAGTGAGATCAGCTCAGATGGTCAGAGCATGGTGTTAATAACACCAAGGTTGTGGATTCAATCCCTGTATGGGCCGTTCACTTAAGAGTTGGACTTTTAAAACTTTGCTCTCTAATCATGTCGTAGGAAAGGACAAACAGTTTAGCTGGAGATATTAAAAAAGCTCATCTGGAAGCAAACACTTCAGCCAAATAACGGCTTCTGATCATTGTTCAAATTCCATTTTGTTTAAGCTTAACCCATACCAACTTTTATGTGAATATTTTAAGAGTGGAAGGAATTTGTTTTTTATTTACATGTTCACTCCAAAAAAAAAAGAGAAAGAGAAATAATCACTGATCTTGTGAAATCTTCATTAAAGTCAGACTTAGGGAGAGGTAACTTGCATTTGAACTGAATTCCTGCTGCTTTGCCTTTTATATATTTATTTCAGCTAAAGTAGCTTCAATACAAAAGGAAGAGACCAGTCCCAGAAACTCAGAAGACTGGAAATTAGGGTAACTTTGGAGAGATGGGAACATGCAGTTCAACCTCATCCTCTGACAAGGCAGAAGAATTTGAATTTTCCTGACATTTCTCTTTACTAAGAATTTATTTTCGATTACTTAGAATTGCATTGAACTAGAACTGTTCAGGTTTAATTTTTCCCTTTGGATTCTGTCTTACCTTCCTCCTGCCTGTCCTTATCAATGGGCTTTTTTTCTTTTTTTAATCACAGGGGTCCTGAGAAGTTTTCTTGCTACTTTCAAGCACGTGACCTCACTTGTAATGTCTGTGACCATGCTTACAGTTTTAGAGTCTCTTGAAACTGAGAGGGTAAGGACACAACTGTGTTTGTGAGAAAAATCAAGACAAATTATATAATTCTTTCAGGAGTACTACCTTTCTCCTGGGCTGAGTTCAGCATGAGCTGATTGATAAAGTTTGCCTGAGGCTACGTATTTTTTGGCAATTGATCAGCTTACTGGAAAAAACTATGTGACATGTCAAGTTCTCTATAAAAAACAAGTGGAAAGGGGAAAAAAGAAAGAGGAAAGGTATGATTTTAAAAGCTTCTTTTTCTTTCTTATAGCTTTTTTGTCCTGAAAGTGCCCTGTTAAAGAAAAAAAGAATTGAATAGTCTGTATATTGTAACTACAACCTAATTGATTTTTCTGTGAACTATGGAGAGGTAAGGGAGCTTTCAGTGCCTAAGATGTGTTCTTTGGTTCAAGGAGACCACTGTGAGGTTTCCAGAAATCAGAATTAATTTCATATGCGATTTTAGACTTTAGCCTTTTCCTGGCGAAAGGCTGTTTTTGTTTTTCCTTGTATCCCGAGCATGAAGTAATGAAATGGCTTTGCTTTGGTCTGTTTGCAGACTGCATGGTAGTCCTTGCATTCCAGATTGTATGTGTGCAATGTTTGGAAGATTAGTAATGATGTGCTATCACAGCCAAGGGCAGTCCAAGTAAAAGCTTTGTGGACTGTGACTGATGAGTGGGGTTTATGCCACTTCTTTCACCCTGGGATTGCTAGCCACAGTCTCATCATGTCTTTTTTTAACAGTGGAGGGAAAAGGCGCTGCATTTATGAGTGGATTAAAGCATCTCTCTTTTCAGACAGGATTCTTTAAGTGCAAAGTATCCTGATATGATAATATTTATTTTATATTTTTATGTAGAGACATGTCTTCTTCATGAGTCTTACTTGAACTGCCTATTAGCCAGCCAAAATATTTAATAATTTGGATTTAAACAAGCATCAGTTAAACTAAGATTTCCTTAGGCTCCGGTTCAGGGTTTCCTGGATGGGGCTGAATTTAAGGCACGCTCCATGTGTGAAACCTTTTTTTCTGTTCAGGGCCTGTGTTTGCAATGGCTTCTGTGTTGGGGAGAGTGATGATGCTTCTGTCTCTCTCCCTAAGAAAACAGCCTTTTCTTCTTCCCTACTTTGACTGTATCACTTTCAAGACCCTCCTTAGATGCATGGTCATGCTTTTTATTAACATAAATTGTTGACCATCTTCAAGCCACCTGAACCATGGACCCGTAAGGACTGTGAAATTTGCTGGACCTGCAAACTACGTAAGTTATATCAACTTCTGCACTTCTTGCTTTCCAATGGATTTTTCATTTTTTTTTTGCCATTCCAGAGTTTGCTTGCTCCAATAATCATGGATAATGGGACACCTAGGAGTATCTAATCCTTCCTCTTGCTCCAAAGTTGGATCATGTTTGACTCATTCCTGACAGATGTTTTGTGCAACCTATTTTTAAAACTGTTACGTCAGGTGTTTCAAAATTTGACATATTCTCTCATTTGTGATTAGCAAGTTTAATCTGAACTTCTCTTGCTGTGATTCAAGTCCACTTTCCTCTGTCTTCTTCACCCTGAGGATAAAACCAATTTATTCCATTCTCTTTAAAGGTTATTTTCTGCTTTCAGTCTTTTCATTTCTATACTGAACAATGCCCTTTCCATCATCCTTTTTTTTTTTTTTTTTTCTTGTGGCTCCTCTTTTGTAGGCTTTTTGTTAGTCCTATCCATTCTTCTGAATTTTTCAATCCACTTCCTAGTGAAAGTACCACTGCCAGAGTGGATGAAGTGTTCTTACTGAGGCCTTACCATCATCACGAAAAATAAGGGAATTACATCAGACGAAACTCCTATTTATATAGCTTAGGTTGATGGATGCCTTCCTTGCATGATATTGTTGACTCATGTTCAGCTGTGATCCACTGTAATACTCCTCAAGTCTTGTTCAGAACAACTGTTTTCTGTCTAGTCATTCCCCATCCTATACTTTCCCAGACAATATTTTCCCTTCCTAAGTACAGGACTTAACACCTGTCCTTCCTCAGCTGAATCCTGTGTTTTTCACAGTTTCTCTGATCTCTCCAAATCGTTCTGAAAACTCTTTCTCTGCTCCAATTTGCCTATAGCACTTTACCCCACATGCACATTTCAGATGTGTGATCTGTTCCGTTACCCAGACCGTTGAATAACAACACAGGAAAAGGAATTAACCCTTCCAGATTTCCAAATTATACGCCTTTCTAGTTTGACAGCAGACTACTCACACCAGCTGTGAGTGAAGGTTTCCAAGAAGCTATGCATTCATCTTCTTGTAGCCTCATCTACAGTATGCTACTAGTTCTCTTTTAAGATTATTTTCTGTGATGGTGGAGCTTTTGCTGTGTTACCTGTGACGATGACTTTTTGCTCTCTAATTCATGTTTCTTTTTACCCCAATATTTATCTTTGCTGTTTGTTTTCTATGCTCTTCCTCACAAGATGCTGATAAAGAAAGAAGTATAAACTCACTACTAAAGTGGGAAGTAGCAAAGGAGAAACCCTCCAGAGCTCAAGTCAAAACATTTTTATTCTTATTGTTTCCCTATCCTAGATGACACATTTCAATAAACTAATTTGACATCACAGTAATAACAGTTATGTTTTTTTCCTCCATGGTTACAATAGCATTTTTGGCTTTTCTCCCTCCATAATTGTCTTTCAATACTGCTGTTTAATTTTTCAGTCCCTATGATAATTATTTACAAAATTTATTTTACAATCCTATATACTGTATATTCTTCAGCTTCCTGATAGGAAAATGACTTTAAAGGTCCTTGTAGATTTTCTAAGGGGAAGGAGCAGATGAAAGGTTAGCAGCATGGTAGTTCAGTGAAACAAGCAAGAACTATAGGCTCTAAACTGAATGGCTAATTTTAGAAGATTACCTCAACAGGTGAGCAGATAATTTCAGGTAACTTCAGAGTCCTTTGCTTCTCTGCATTAAATGTCAATGTGCATTTCTCTGTTGACTGTTACCCCGAATATATAGATTGCAGGAGCTGAGTTAGATTCCAGATCAGCAAGATCATGTTTTCCACTGGAAGTATTCCAGATGATGATAAACATCATCAAATAACTTCAGGCTCACCATGAATGTTGATGAAAGCATAACTCAGACTTCAGGGACACATAGTCTCTTCTACCTTATCTAAATGCCATAAGAGTTGTTTGAAATCACTGTAGTATCTACGCAGCAAATACTACGTGGATTTGGCACATTTTTGCAAGACTTTTCTTTAAACTGTAGAGCTGGCCTCGCTGCACTAGACTGCCTGTGGTTACATGGCTGCAGGTCAGAATGTTAGTGGATTGCCCACGCTTGTTCACTCAGGGCCCAGGGTTCCCTCAAGAAGGTTGTCTCAATGTAATGGCTCAGCGCCACTGTCTGGCATGCAGAACATTCCTGGTTTGTCTCCGGAGATCCGCACTGCAAGTGCTGACATGTAACACCACAGCTGTGCAATTTGTCAGCGGACAAGGGGAAGGAGCCGTGCCTCGCTCCGTCAGGAGGCAGTGCAGCCCTGGCCTTGGCTCTGTGCGGGCTCCGCAGCCTCCCGGAGCCAGGGCACCTCGGCAGCTCCTGCCAGCAGACGGGGCTCGCACAAGGGCCTGTCAAAAACCCTGTCCTGCAGAACATCTTTCACAAGTGAGAGGTCCCAGGAATGGATCTGTTTGCCACAGACCAGATCACCGTATCCTCACTGTAACCAAACATCATTTATAGGGGTGTAAATTGTGTAAACAGCCTTTGGTGCTGTTCTACTTAGGCAGACTTCCAGAAATCACTTGTCTTCGTTTAAAATATTAAAAGACTCTACTTTGTAATCTAATTTATCCCCAGTTTGTCCTTGTGTGTCAGTAGTATTTATCACTATCAAATGGTACCCAGCAGTTATGCAAAAATCAGTGTTTGTTTCACCCTGGGTAAAGAAACCATTAAGGTTAGACGTTGCCTCCAGCTATGCATATATCCTTAGAACTTGCATGCACAAAAAGAAGAATTAGTATTTAAAGGCTTGACAAATTAAGCTTTTTAAGGGCTGGATATTACTTCTAATATAGTATCTTTAAAATTAAAAATTACTGAAGTAAAATCCGTACTAAATGTATTAATCATGGGTATTTTTATTAATAGTGAAGATGTAGTAGTTACCTACCACTTTGGCAATGAGAGGAAAAACTCCCCATGCGTACATTAGACAGGAGCGGGGAAAACAAATAAACAATTATTATTAATTCTCTTGTGCTTATGGGGCCATGAAGGATGAGAAACAGAAGTGAGGATGACTGGAAGCAGACCAGTTACGCCATGATATGAATGGAAGTATGTAATAATGAAGGCATGGAAAGATAAGTCAGGTTATTAACATACATATTTCAGTTATCTGAAGAGCTGAGAGCAACATGAAGGATTTTATTTAAAGCCTGTTTTTTCCTCAGAGTAGTTTAACATTCATTTTTTACTGTTGCCGTTATGTTTTCTTTAATTACATTCTGCTGTTCTTTAAGAAGTTGGCTAATATAGTTAAAATGGTAAATATTTGCCATTTCTGCAGCTAGAAAAGAGCATGCTAGAAGCCATTAATAACATAAGCCAGTATTCTGGGATCAAAGAGTGTGTATACCTCCTGGATATGATCAGTTGCACATTCCAATATTTTCTAAATTTATAGTATGTGAATTGAGTATTATATTGTTACTGGCTCAAGGTGCTGAGGGAATACATAGCTTCTCACAGTACCTGCAAAAAGACATCATTAGTTTATTCCACATTGTTCTGCATCAGCCTTAAAATTCTGCAGTGTTTGCCTTTTATTAGCTGGCTGTCCCAGCATATTTGAAAGTCTCAGCTATCCACGTCAGAGCGTCTGATAGCTTATCTCCAAAGGTTATCCTTTTGCATCTTGATCTGCTTGACTCTTGAAAGCACATGATCTGCACACTGCAGCAGTCAGTCCAACTCCTGAGTTTTGTTTTTCACCTTTCAGGCTGGAACCAGGCTGTATCTTTTGGTGAATCATTCCTAAGCTTCATTTTCTGGTTATTCATGGAGTGATTATTTTGCTCCTAACCTAATGTGTTTAGTCAAATCCTTCAAGTGATTCTGTTCTCTTATAAAAACATCTGATCCATAACCAACTAATTCTAAAGGACTAGATCTCCCCTGTATTTTCCTTTCAAACTATTAGGAAACTTTCTGCTGCCAAATGTCTGAAAATTTTGTTTGTTTGCTTATAAAGCAACTTGCAGACTTGAGCTAAAATTTACCTGGTCCTTTGTAAATGTACCCTGAGTATTTCTGAACAACACCATTTCAATGACATGCAGTCATGAGCAGTAGAGCCCACACAGGTGCAGGAAAATGCAAAGCCAGAGTAGCTGCAAAAGAACCTACCAGTTGTGGCCACCTGTTGCCATTCACATCCAGTGAAAAGAAAATCACTGAAAAGAGAAAAGTCAAAAGTGGTGCTGACTGAAATATTTTTCAGGAGAAGGTGATAGAAGTAAATAGAGACTTACCCAGAAGATGGATTTCACATACTCAGGCACTGGAAATTTCTGCTTCAGTCTTCAGCTTCTCTATCCAAACAATGATCGGAGAGAACAGGAAAATATGTACAGCAAGCTCCAGAAACAGGGTTCAGTGTAACCTGGGAAAACCTAATACATTGATAACCATAAACTGACTGGACTGAAGTGTTTTTCATTTTTTGTCCATGAATTTTCCTTCATTAGTTTTGGAAGTCGAGTAAGAGAGTGCTTTCCTGCCTCTCTCCAGTCTGTTAAGGAGTACGATGTTGCCATTCTTCCTAGATGAAGTCTTTTATTCCTGCAACTGGATACTTCAGTTACTTCAGTCCTATTTCAGAGATGACATCTCATTCCACATGAAATCATATTTGTATTTTAATGACTATTGCTGCTGCAGAACCGTCACAACACTATCTAGATCACACTTTATAAATATGAATTAAAGTACCTGTGCACAGTAGTAACAGTAAAAAACCAGAGTTTATTCTCCATTGTATCTGGGTGCCTTACCCACTTCAGGAATAAACCATGTCAGATGTGCAGTGGTACCTAAACTGGTGCTGTTCATTACAGCTTCAGTGAGCAGGAAATTTACACCGGGGCACAACATGTACAGCTGGGCCGTGCACCTGGCCCTGAGGTACTCGCATTATCTAGATTTTCCGTCTTTCATTTTTTTCCAACTGCTTCTTTTCCCTGGTAATGAAGAGCTGATTATATATTAAATTTCAGAAAATTAAAATTAAGGCAATTAATTCACCAAGGATTAAATTTCAGGTCACAGAATGACGGATTTAGGCACGAACCAATGAAAGGCCTTAGTCAGACTAACAGGCAGATTGACATCTTTTATTCTTAGATGTGTTTCCTTGCTACTGTGTGACTCTACATTAAATAAGCTCTTAAAGCAAGGAAACCACTGCTGTTTTTGTTATTTGATGCTGAACTATTTGGGGACACAGTATCCTGTGTGTGCCTGGCTCCATCACTTTCCTACTTTATGATCCCTTTCTTTTTTTCCAGGTTCTGCCTGTGCCTTTCTTGATCTGCTCCTAAAAATGGAATATTCTGGGTGTGAGTTCATTTACACCAGAGAGCTGCTTCTGATTTATGCTCATGCAAGTTAGAACAGCAGTTAAATCAGGATTTCAGTTTCAGCATGCAGACAGCAGTGGAAACTCCAAAAAAGCATTGTAAGAGGTGGGGATAGTTTAATTGTATTGGGAGATACCGTAAGCATATTAATCTCAGCTGAAATTATTAGCCAGGAGTGCTTTTTGCATGAGCTCTCATTAATACCCATGGCATAGATACTTAAAAAAAAATCAACAGTTTTAATCTAAAATCATAGATATTTAATACGTATGAAGTCAGCAACAGGAAAGTCAGTGTTTTGCCAATATTTTTAACAAAATCTCTACTAGCTGACAGTTACACAAACATAGAATATGTCTCTAGCCAAGGGGGAAAAAACCTATAGCTTTGGTTTCTCAATGTGCATAACTATGTTCCATATTAGGAAAATAGGAACTTACATAGCTGCTAGCACTTGGTCAGCTCTGCTGCCAAACCCAGACCCTAAAGCTATGTTTTTTGGAACAGCCACTGTTGTTTCTCTCTTATGGCAGTGCTCCAGAAATACTATAAGGGTTGGCCAGAAAACTGTTTATATTGATTTCTTGAATAAGAGAGTCCATGAACATCGGTCAGTCCGTGCTTGCTCACACCCACCCACTGATTTCCCTGTGGGACAAACCTCTGAGTGAGCCTTTGCTAGTGCCTTGTGATAAGGCAGGGACCAGCTGGTGGTGAGGGTCAGTGCTTTTGCCACATCAGATCGTGCCGTGCCAAACCAAACACTGGGATATGACAGAAAAAAAGAAAAAAAACACCCTTGACAAGAGGCAGACATAGGGATGAGAACTGTAAAAATGAATGGAGAAAATCCTTGCAGAGTTTTAGGACCACATGCTGAGACTGAATGCTGAGATGTACAGTGGATATATTAAGTGCAGAAATAGTAGTGCCTAGTAAAACACACTTGATCCATTATTACAAGTGATGTAATATGTCTGTGCGAAGTAACACGTTCTTGTGACTATCCACCTCCTAATCCAGGGCCGTGCATTAGTGTCATAGCTGTGCTCCTGCTGCCCTCTGAGCCATGAGTCACCATCTTTCACTTCCTCAAATAATTACAGGCAGCAGAGGCTGTTGCTTGGTCTCAAGGGCTTTCACTGCTACTCAGGAAATTCACACAAAGCCACTTTTCTATGGATGATCAGTGGACACCTGGGATTTGCTTTAATCCTTGGGCAGAGATGGTCCCACACGTTAAACTTTTTTTCCCATGAGTTGCCTCACCTGTCTGCCAGATCTTACTTTTCCTTTGCAGGAAGATCAGGCATCTTGTAGCTACACAGTGCTGACCACCCCTTGGCCCTCGCTGAACCAGAAAACACATAATTTGCAAATTTCTTTTCCTTGTGGGAAAGGATGTGAAGCTCCATTTTTTGTATTTCTCAGAATACAGTGTAAGTCAATGTGTCTAAACAAGTACTGATGGCTTTTCATTTTTAGAAGGTGCATTTGGTGTTACATTACCATTAAGTAAATGTGCAACTGAAATCTGGCCCAATTCTCCACTGCCCTGCACCTGGTTGTTGCTCTCCATCTGTAAAGTGTAAAGTACGTGATTAATGCAACTAACTTAAAATTTTCCAGTCACCGGAGGTGGCATTTTGTTCCCATTTAGAAGGCTACATACTTATAAATGACTGTGCCAGGTGCAGGGCAGGAGAACCTGACCCCTTCAAAATTCATCTTTCCCCTGAATTAGGATTAATTTTTCAAAGGAGCCAGGATCTTTCTGCTTTCCTCATAGTGTGTGTGTGTGTGTGTGTGTGTGTGTGTGTGCTGGGGGAGGGTGTGTGGCAAACAGAGGTAGTGCAGGAGCAAGTACTGAAATAGTCTTTGACTTGTCCCTCTCTAATAAACAAACAGCACGTTACAAAGGGAGCAAGAGCTGGAAGAAACATTTTCAGTATTACTTGTTTAATGCAAGAGTGCAACTTCTGCTCTATCGGTCATCTGAAATTTCCTCTCAAAACGTGTGCAGGTAAAACTTTTTTTGCCACATTGTATCATCAAGCAGCAATTCCACTCCTTAGTCCTGTGTTATTACAGCAGCAGGTAAAGCCTTCCTGAGCAGCTCTCGATCGCTCTAACGCATGTGTTTGGAAGCGGGGAGCCCAGGGTCGACATCCTGAATTAAAAACCCATCGTGGTTGGGCCCAGACGGGAGGGGTTGCTGTAGAGATGACTCGTTACTCGAGAAGGTTTATTAATTGCTGGGGTACCCTCTCCCGTTTATATCAGCCGACGGAGCCTATGTCTGAGAAATGACTGATAACATTTCTTCAGAGGTGCTACCAGCGAGGGATTAGAGCGGTACACAAGCTTTTCCCCTTGCCCTTGGCGTTCGATGACTGTGAACTACAGCCGGAGTGTGAAGGGGCCGGTGCTGCTCCCTCGCTGCTGCACAGCCCGTCCTTTGCCAAGCGCAGCCCCCGGGACCGGGTGGGGCAGGGCCAGGTGCGCCCCGGCCCCCCTGCCCCGAACAGGTGCGGGGATCCCCCCAGCCCCGGCTGGGACACGGCAGAGCGGCCGGGCTGCCGCGGGTCCCTCCCGTCGGGCAGGTGCGGGCGGAGGACGGAGGGAGGGAACGGGCCNCAGGCCCCGGCTCCCCGCGGCGCTGACCCGCCGGAGAGCGATGCCCGCAGCGGGGCCCCCAGCCGAGGGATGCCGCCGCCGCCGCCCAGCCTGCCCCAGCTCCTCCACAAGTAAGAGCCGCCCCGCGTTCCGCCGCGCCGGGAGGGCGGGCGGGCAGGCGCGGGTCGTTCTTCCTCCCCGGTGGCGGTGCCCCCCTTCCCTTTCCTTCCCTCCCCCCGCGCCCAGACTGACAGCCGGGCGGGCGCAGGGTCGGCCCGGCACCGGCCCCGGCCGAGCGGTGCCCGCGGGGCTGAGCCTCGCTTCGCCGTGCGGGTGCCGGCGGGCCCGTCCCCGCTGTTAATAGGGGGACGGACTGCCCTAAAGTCCGGCAGCGGCCTCGCTGCCCTCAGAAGTTTTCCGCCCGAAAAGCCGCTCGTGGAGGTGTCCCGAGGGTTCGCCCCGGCACCGCGTCTTCCGCGCCCGGGAGCTGGGCCGGGGAAGTTCCCGTCGCTTGCCCCGCGGCGGGGTGTGCCGCCTGCCCGGCCGCCGGCCGCTGCTGCGGACCCCGGCAGGCCTGCAGCGAGGGGCTCGTGCGGTGCCAGAAGCGATCGCATCTCTGCAAAACTGGCACGGGAAAAGGAACCTGCGCGGGCATGGAAGGCTTATTAATGAGTGCAGTGATGCGATGGCATTTTGCTGTTTCGTTTTCCACCTAGAAAGAGGGGAAAAAGCACTTCTGCTACACAGATGCAGTGGTGCCAGTGATACTTACCTGGCTAACTGAGAAGCTTGAAGACAAACCGAATGCTCTGTAGTTAATAGGTGAAGCATGAGTAAGGCCTAAGCAGATGATCTGTGCTGATTAAAGGTGGTTGCGTGCACTGTATCTGATTTTTCCCCAAGTCATAACATATTAGAAGAGGTAAGGGCTTTTAATCTGCTAACAAATACCTGGCTATGGAGCTATTAGAATTGCCTTCTATAACTTTAAGATCTGCTGCTTGAGTTGACGAGCGGGACACTGGGTGCTGCGCAGTGCTGAAGGTTGAGAACCACTTTCGATATCGTGTCCCAGACCGCCAAGTGGACTGAGCCCGTGTGCGGCCCTCAAGCAGAGCGCGAGTATGACAAAGCACTGAGGAGCTGCCCCGGCCTTGCCGCTGGGCCGGAGCTGCTTTCCTGCAACAACCCCTCCAGCAAAGGCGCTGGCTTAGGCATCTCCATTATCGCTTCCTTAACAAAACCCAACAATGTAACTAACGGAGGAAATGCGTTTAATTCTCTCACATTTGCAAAGTACACACACGTACAGAAATACTTATGTACAGTGTACGCTTTGATGTTACTGCAAATTTATAGTATGACCGTTATTTTAAGTTGGGAATCACATCAGCTTTTATAAATATGTAAATAACTGGACTTTCGAACGTTCTGCAGAATGTGGTCCATAAATTTGATCCTTGATTTTCTTTTAGTCTGTTTGTTTTTAAATCATGGTTTGTAACTTAATCGTAAAAGCGTTCAGGGTTCTTGTTGCCTACATTTTTATTTCTGTTTGCAAATATAGACTTGGAGATTTGCACTGAAACTGAAACACTAATGGTCTTTTCCTAAGTCCACTGGGCTGTTGCTGTGGTACACGTGACATATTGTGCAACCACAGAGTAATTTACACTTTATGTGGCTGCGTATTGCAAGTCAGATAGGTAGATGTGTTGAGAATACTTCACGATCGTATTTCTGATGTGGTGTGTGTTATGTATGAGAGCATCACATTCTTGCTAGTCATGCTTTCTAGCAAATCACAGGTAGGAAAACTTCAAATGGTTTCCTTTTTACCCTACCTTTAATGGAAAGATTTGAGAGTGATGCTGTGTTTTGAGGGGTCTTTGTCATGTTAATGTGACGCAGGGTGGCAAACATCGAACGTCTCCATCTAAGGTCTTGCAACTTGATCATGCCCTTTTGTAACCGTGTGGCGTAATTTGGTATGCGCCTGTTTACCTGACAATTAATAAATGCATTGATTTGGAAATGAAGGCAAATTGTACTTTGTTTTGCTGAAAATAACTGGTATTTTATAATCTAAACTGAATAATCAATGAATGATTGGAAGGGAGATGTTAGGAAATATCCAAAATTGCTCTTCCAGATTTATTTCTAACACGCTAGAACAGGTATTATGACTGGTAAAATACAATGGAAAGGAAAGTAGTGATTCTTCTACAAAATTAAGTCATGGGTTCATTATAGGAAAGAAAACACTGGTCTTGTTTTCTGAGCATTTTGGGTTTTTTGACTCTTTTTTAACAATTGTCATCTTTTTGTAAATAAATGGGCAGTTGCAGAATGCTAATTCAGAGTCAAGTAGATCAGAATATTCTGTATTGTTTAATAAAACACCTCCTTGTTTCAAGTTTTTCACTATAATATAGTATAAAATAAACATTTTTCATTATACCATTTAAACTTTGAAAGCTCTCTGGATACCTTCTTTCTTCCCCCTCAGTAGTTTTGTTAGGAAGGTTTACGGATGTTAGGTGAAGAGCAACATAATTTTTAAAAAAGGCTTCCTACATGGACAGCTGATAAAGCTTCACTATGAGTGCCGAGCTTTGAACAAGGATTAAAATGTAGTGAAACTGGAGATCTGAAATGTCTTAGCAACTACATTGGCTGAACTCATGCAACACAGATAGCATGTACTATATTCTTTAAATGACCCTCTACTTTTACATTTATAATGTAATTTTAATATAAAAGTATTACTAAACTTCTAGTTTGAAATTCCCTGCTGATAATATCCAACTACAATAAGATATAAATTGAAATATGCTCTCTGCATGTTGTACTTTTTCCCCCTGAGTGGCAACGTCAATTGAGTTGATAGTAAAGGTACAATGATAAGATTTACAGAGTTAAAGCATTCTATCTATGCTGGTTGTTGTGATGTTTGATGGGAAAATACTTCTAATTTTCCAAAACTAAAAGCCTTATTGCAGTCAAAGCTCTCAAGCTTAGAGCTGAGAATGAGAAATTGCTGGGAAAGGGAAACCTGAATTGACATGCTTCAGAGGATGACTTACAAAAACATACCCTTCTGTGTGAAATAAAGCAGAAGATTGAGAAGAAGAACAGTTATAATGATGTTGGCCAGTGTTCGTAACCGGTCTCTGCTGCAGTTGTGAGCAAGGAGTGGAAATGCAGGGTAGGGTCCGTACTGTCAGCAAGTGAAGCACATATTGGGTATCGCTGGAAAGACCAATGTGTGTTTGGAACTGTTGGCTTGGGGTTTTTTCTCCCTCTTTCGGTAAGTCTGCTCTTATGAGAAAATTTATATGGTTTGAAAGTTTTGTTTATAATTTTTAGATGACAGGTCGGTGAGTGACAAATTTTAGTACCTCTTGTTAGATTGGCTGAAGTGGCTAAGCAGCATGAGAGAGTGGAGAGTCCGATTCATAATTCCAGGTGTGTGATTCATTGCAGCCTGACAGAGCAACTAGCTGGGAATGACTGAGTGGCTGTGGGTTAACTATAGAGATGCTGCATGAAGCGTGCTTTCTGTGAGAGTTCTTGCTGAAAATATTTGCCATAAGTAAACTCTGTGATTATAGGAGACCTCATTGTATTGAAATCCAACTCTTTGTATGCTTTTGGTTCTAATGATTTGTCATGGGTCATATCTGTCCAGTGGAAATGGAGCAGTTTTTAAGTCCCTGTGTTGATATAGGAATATATGTTTGATTCACAAATTGAATAAAAGGCGCCTTAAAACAATGGGGGAAAAAAACAAAGTTAATATTTTTTTTCCTAAGGGGTTGTGCTCTGGAGATTTTGAGCTCCTCTGGAAGGAAGATGGAATTTCCAACATCTGCGCCCAAGTTGTCATCAGTTTGTGCCAGTTCTGGGGGCAGAGAGGAGGAAGCAGGCTGGTGCTGAATGCTTTGAGTTCTTTATTTCCTATAGCAGCAAGGAGAAAACTTGTTGGGGAAAATTACCTCCAGTTTATCTTTTTTTTTAACTCTAGCCCATTATGTTAAACGTGTGGGGGTTTTATTTGCTTCATTGTCTGTTTGTTTTGTGTAGTGTGGGATTTTCTTTTTCCTTTTCCTTTTTTATTTTCCTCCCCCCTTCCCGGGTCCAAGTGTCTCAGGAGAGATAAAATATGAAATGTACTCCCATTATATAGATTAGTCATGGCAAATAGTTTGGCATATATGGCAAAGGCTAAGCTGATACTTAACAAGGAGAAACACTGGTTTTACTGTTTCTCTTCTTACTGTTACTGATACAGGCTTTCCATACTTGTTTGCCTTTTAAAGTACATCTCCAAAATCTTAGTTTCTTCTCTACTTGATAGGGCTCTGAAAACTCAGGGAGTTTGTGTTGAAACAAATCTAACAGCTCTGACTGGAGAGGAAAACAAAACAGAACGGCCTGTAGTTCTCTTAGCTGAGCAGCTTTACCAAAACAAGGGACAGGAGCTGCAAAAGCAGCATGGTGTGGGACTCGCCAGAGAATGTGTAAACCCACATTGTTAAGCTCCTCCTTGTGTTTCCTGTTTATTGTCTCTGTATATTATGAAACACGCAGTGGGGGAAAATGCAGTTTTTCTGGAATTGTGTGGCTTCTTGCTGTGTAATTATTGACACTCTTCTTACACCTCACCTGAGATTAGAATCAGGACTTAAAATGCCAAATGTGTGTACCAAATGTGTGTGTGCATGGAGGGAGCAGGGACAGGGACAAATGGAGGGTGCTTCATTTTTAAATTTAGTTGTTTTCCAAAAGTAGCATCAGTGATTATAATCATTTTCAAGTCACGTAATTATAATTCCTTTTTTATTTATTTATTTGTAAATTTATTTTCTTTTTTTGATGGAAAACAATGACCCCTCCTTGATATCAGCTGTGACCCAAAGGTTAAAAATGACTTAATCATATGGATGTTCTCTGTTTTAAACAAAAATGACTGAAAGTGTGGAGTTTGGGACTTGGTTTTGTTCTGTTTGGTTGATTTTTATTCTTTGATCTCTGATTTAAAACCTAACAGGTTGGTTTTTATTCTTTAATGTCTGATTTAAAGCCTAAGAGCTTACTGGCAGAAAGGCAAAATAAAAAGATTGAAGAGAGAGCACAGAGGTACAAAAGCAGAAGGAGTCAGAACAAAAGAATTTAGAAAGAATGTGTTGCATGCAAACATTGCCAAGTAATCTGACTTTTATTATCAGTTATCAATCAATTCTTAGTTGCCCAGAAATGTCAAATTTTAGTGGAGAGACATAACAGCAGTGATGCCAACTTTAGAGAAAACTGAAATAATGCGTATTTTATAAGAAGCAATATAGTAAGTGACTGCTGGAGTACAACACATGGCAATGGAGTCCTCTTTAGTAGAACTCAGTCACCTGGATGTTGCTTTTTATTGGAAATTTAATATACTGTTCCCATCAATAGGAAGACTGGAAAATATGTCCCTTTAGTTTTCCTCTTACTTCACCACTTGTTCTTTTAGAGCTGTGTGCACCTAACAATAAGAGTTGTGTGTGACCTGCTGAGCTACTTCTATGCTGTGGTGCTAAAATCTTCCTGATCCCATTTGGAGGAAAGGAAAATGGAGATGGGAAAAATGTCCATAACAAGTTCTGATCCTTTCTGGGGGCTATCAAAAAGGGAGGAACTAGATCTTCAAAGATATATTTTTACTTCTTAGAGACTGTAGAAATTTGTTTAGGAGGGAGGAATGGGTTATTTGCATGAAATAATAATTTCAATCGCTTTAAAATACTCCTTCAAATAGATTCTGCTTTCTCAGAAGAGTAAGTTATCTTGATTTTTCTTTTATTTAAATGAATTAATTTCATATGACGCACAGCTAGGCACTTGATCAAACTGACTTTATTCCCCTGAATATACTCCTCCCTTTTTTCCTCCTCTTCATCCTTTGTAACATTTTATAGTTGATTTAAGGATGTAATCGCTCTGTTAGCCTCTGCCCCTCTCTATGTCCAGCTGCTTTCCCTTTGTCACGCTAATGACCCGTCACAGTGGAGCTGTCACTTGACACAGAGGGGGAAACCAGAAAACATCTCCCTTTGGGCTTTAGAAACGTTTAATATCTGTCCTGTTCTGACAGCTCAAGCCTAGCCTGTTTTACAAATGCCTCTTGCCTATTTAGAAGAAATGCCGAATAAAAGCATTGGGTATTCTGTTTCAGGAAGGGGGCAAATGCTTGTTTTCTTAAAGGATCAGTAGGTATGAGTGCACAAGCAGTTACTTTGTATCAGGCTAACTGCATTTCTGGGTGTGTGTATGCAAACTTGTGAAATGGGAGTTTAACTGATATTGAATATGCAGCCTGTGGTGCAATTATCTTGTGCATCTAAGGAACTACAAGGAGGATGCATTTGTTGTTAGTTTTGTCCGTGTCTGTGTTGGGAGATGAGCTGAACAGGCAATGAGCAGGACCAGGGTGGAGCTGTTCTTTGTGGCTGTTGTTTGAATGATGCAGTTCAGATTCGTTCTTTGTCATCTCTGTGGTTTCAAGATGTGCAGCTGTCTCACCAGCCTTTGCAGAGTGCTCCAAGGATGCCATGAGCACTGCCTGACTCTGGGGGTGACAGGAGTCTGTAGCTATGCTGGTTGTGAGGAGTAGTCTATCTCCTGCATGGTTTTAATTCTAAAGCCTGTGTTATGCAAAATCTTAATGATGATCTCCAAGGAGCTTGGAGAGAGATTCCACTTCTGGATAACTTTTTCTGAAGAAAAGATAGGAACAGAATAAGGAAGTCTTTAACTCGTGTTCCTTTGAGTAATGTCTTCTTCTGGCCAGGATGAACAGGGACCATGGCATTTTGGAGAGGTTATGAACAAGGTCCCTGACAGCTTTCTCATCACCTGGTCCCTTCTCTGACTTACCAGCTTTTGAGCTAACAAAAGCATCTGGTGTCATCTAGTCTTAACTTTCCTCAACTTGCCATAAAACTTGTGATTTTCTGTAGATTACGATGCAGAGTTTTAGAATTCAAGCAATGTGAAATGTCTTGAATTTGGTAGTGTCAAAAGCTACAGTTTTATGTGTCATGGCTTTGCTTATTTCCTGGATGCTCAGAGATGTGTGACTTGATGGTGTCTGTGAGTTAGGGCCACTTCTTTGGAAATGTGCAGGAGTTGCAGCGCATTTTTACTTATATTTTAATATTTGTCCTAGGAAACAGGCTTTAAGTACCTCTTCAGCAAGTGGCTTGATGGCTGACATTGCCTTTACTGAGATAACAAACACAGTCCGTTTCTGCAGGAACAAATCTTATTTCTGTCTCTGCTCATTAATGTGTTTTCCCCCTAAGGGAAGATGTGCTAAGTAGTTTTATTAGGTTGATGACACATACAGTTCCTTACACTGACCAATTTTTACTATTCTATTTTTGGCCTCATTTTTAAAAAAATATTTTAATAATGCCTTTCTTGCCCTTCTTTCTGTTTTTCTTGGAAACAGACTGAGAGCAGATTAACCTCTGGTACAGAGAAGGTTGCTCCAGTCCCTGCAGAGCTGGGCACAGCTATGGGTATTTGCGTGGTTTGCTATTCCAGTGATTGTCAGAGGTTTCCTCTGCTCCTCCACATAAAATTCTGTCAGAGATTATGCACAATTCAGACCAAGGATGGCATTTGGAGAAAAGATGACTGTCATCTGCTGAAACCATAGAGACAAATGTTAGCAAACTATGATGAGATTTTTTTTCAGCCCTAGGCTC
>VYZR01091570.1:33734-44629 GCA_013400675.1 Oxylabes madagascariensis
TTCTTGGAAACAGACTGAGAGCAGATTAACCTCTGGTACAGAGAAGGTTGCTCCAGTCCCTGCAGAGCTGGGCACAGCTATGGGTATTTGCGTGGTTTGCTATTCCAGTGATTGTCAGAGGTTTCCTCTGCTCCTCCACATAAAATTCTGTCAGAGATTATGCACAATTCAGACCAAGGATGGCATTTGGAGAAAAGATGACTGTCATCTGCTGAAACCATAGAGACAAATGTTAGCAAACTATGATGAGATTTTTTTTTCAGCCCTAGGCTCCTCTTATCTTCCAAAGTCTTCCATTAACATATCTTGACATTCACACCCTTGCTATCCATGTACTCTGCACCATCCATTTGTGTCCCTCCAATGGCACGTTCTTTTAAGGTCACCAACAGTTTTCCACTGTCCTGCCAGCTCACAACCAAACATTGGCCTCTTTTCTTTATTTACTTCTTCATTCAAGGTCACTGTTGTGTTGTGTAGCAACACCTTCTCACGGTGCAGACAGGGCTGACCCTTTTGTTGGCATCTTCTGTTGACTCTCTGAGATGAACCAAGAGGTCTGCCTCAGGTTGCTCTGCCACACGTTACGCTTGGCCAAGTGTCATTGTTGCACCTAGAGGTGAACGTGTTTGTAAGAACTACAGAAGAATAGTGACTGGGATGGTGATATAGATACCTCTGTGCGTGGCATGGGCAAACAGGCTCATAGGTAAAGTGCTGTAATAAACAATGTTCTGTGGTACTTGAATCTAAGTCAACTAATTTGCTGCATTGAACATACCTCCTTTTTCCCAGCTTCTGGTGAATAAAAAAAGTGCTAATTAAATACTCCAAATTTGACAATGAAATTTAAATTAATCACATCATGTATCTTTGGTAGATCAGACTTCTAAAAGACGTGGGTTCATTACTATTCCACCTAGGTTTTGTAGGTTTTGTGCATTGAAGAGTACTAAAAGATTGAATTTCCTTCCAAATAAAAAAAAAAAAAAGAGTTAAATCAAAATTTGCAAGGACTAGAAGTGACTTTGTCATTTTGTGTAGATGGTTAAAGTATATCTGTGCAGAATAAAGCAATATGTCCTTATCTTATAAATATATAAGATAATTTATAGCTTAACATAAGTAATGTTAGGTGGCCAAGAGTTTGCTTGTCGGTAAATTCAAGGGGACTTGAATTCCTCTTTGGTTATAGTGTATATGCTATGATCTTGTAAAGCCTTATTCATACACATGAGGATTATTCATGTGTATAAGGCTTTAAAGGATCAGATCCTATCATCTAAGTTTGCAAGGCTTCCTTTACTGTTTGTTTTTTGGGGTAATTGCTGACAGAAGAGACCTAATGTAGTAGAAGCCAAAGTAAATAATAGAAAGTTACCTTATGTTGTAGCATTGTAACTTCCCTTTTAAAAAAGGGTATGGATCTGTACAGGGAGGAGTATGGATTCATGCTCCTTTGTGGTGCTTAATAGCATATTAGAGGTCTGACATGTTTTCAGACCAGTACTCTGGAGTGTTGAAGCCTCATCAGCTGCAGGGATTTGTAGACTTGGAGGTGGAGAGGGGTCTACAAAGAGCCCATCAGCTCCTCTGCACAGCCCTGCCCTTACAGGGGGCCATCACTGCTGTCTTCCCATTTGTGCTGAGCATTTGGGAGAAATAAGGCATGGTCTTGTGTCTCTGATGTAGGCTGGCTACTTGTTTTGCTTTCTGTGTAAATTCTCAGGATTTTTTTGTTGTTGTTGTTACTTTGCTGCCCTTTTAAAATGGAATAACATGAAAATAGCAGATACCATTTCAGAGAAGCTTTTATAAATTTTACAATGATCCCTTTTTATCTGCATCCATATGGCAAGAACATAAAATATCAGCAAATAATATTTTCTGGATCGCTGGCAAAATTTATGGAGAATCTGCTCTTAAACTGCAAGACACCAGTTTGTAGTCTTTTCTCTACAACATACTGTTTCTTACTGTGTATTTTGGCAGCGCTTGTAATCTCCTCCTGCTCTGTAAAAATATAAGACCCTTTTATACAAGGATACAAACACTCCGAAGGGAGCCTCCACATGCTTGTCTTATTGGTCTATTTAGAATGATAGATTTTCCTCGTACCCTTCTCTGAAGCATTAAAACCTACTGTTTTGCTTTGACATTTCTGTAATATCAAACTGTATTATGTAGAAGTTGGTAGCAGTGTTCAAAGCCAAGGACTTGATTGGCAAGTTTTAGCTGTGAGTAAATTTTCACAGCTGATCCATAAATCCCCAACAGACCATTAGGAGCTTCAGAGCGGCTCTGGCAAACTCCCCTACAATAATTGTAGTTTTAAGTTTGTTATATTTAGTTTTCTCACCTCTTAGCTGGATGCCAGGCGGACCTCACTAGGAGTAAACCAGCTCTGTATCAACTTTATTTCTCCAAGCTAGCAGTTTGCACAAATAGCACAGCGTGGGAGGAGGGCTTGCTGGTCGGCTCCTGGTGGACAAAGGAGGAGAGACTGACCAAGAGTGTGACTTGTGACAAATGGACCCCAGATCTGGGATTAGACATTTTGGTAATTCAAGGAGACTTGGAGTACATAATTTTTAGCCCTCCACCTCCAGCCCCTGTTCTTAAGAAATAACAAAACCACCAAAGGTAGCAGGAAAAAAATGTATCTTTAAGCTTGAACATGACAGAGTTGTATATAACTCTGTGAGACAGAGAGGCAGCTCTTAATTTACGTTCCCTGAGGTAATTGTACTTATTTATCTGTAGTGAAGCTGGCAGAGTGACCAGCTTTCAGGAGTCAGCACTACTCTGAGAACAGAACTGCATGGGAGGCAGCGGAGGGGGCAGCAGGCGTTGATGGTGGGAGTACTGCTCGATCACCTGGAAGCCTGGCTTGGAGAGCACATCCCCCTCACATGCAGCACTGGGGGGATGCAGTAGGGACTGCATTGCATCTCCAGTAAGTCCTGGAGAATGCTTCTTCTCTAGTACTGCCAGACAGCCTAATAAAGCCAGAGAAGTTCCTGTCATTCCCCTGCATTTAGATCCTGCTGGGCGGGCTCTGAAGCAAACTCAGACTTGACTGCTTGTTTGAGCAAGCAATGAATATTTTGTATGTTTCCTTCTGAAATCAGAACTGCTTTGCCAAAGATGTGCTTGCCCCTTGATGGAGTCTGGCATATCACTTGCTGAAGGGGCAAGAGGGCTGTGTAGAAGGAAGGTATGTCTTCATGGTAAACTCTTTCAAAGGGTATTTTTCCTTTTTCAGAAGACAGAAAAATAAATTGAATGTCTCTGTCTTCTGCCACGGAAAACCAGTCTCTCATACCTAGAGCCCATGAACGATTTGTTTACACGGGAGGGTGAAAGAGAAGCATTATCTGAATGATTTGGGAAGGGAAATGAAGAAGAATTGGTATTTGAATTTTCAACTTTTTTTTTTTTTTTTTTTAATTTAGAGCAAGAAAAGCAGAAATTTCTTTTGTATTAAAAGTTCTTTCAAACAAAAATGCCTTCATGTTACAATTTTAATTTAGGAGGATCAGAAGCTTTGTTGATTAGGGTCTTGTTAGGATAACGATAGAGTAAGTAACTATAAATAGTGATGCGGTGAGTGATGATCTCTTCCTACAAACTCTGTGTTGAACTTAAGCAGGAGAAAGTAAAAATATCAGCCGACAACCTTCTTGCAAGGGAGCATCTCTAAAATAGAGGGGTCTTCAGTAAAACAAAAGGACTTGGTCATCTCTTCAGTCTTTAGTTTCAAGTGCTTTAACTTCATTTGATGCAAGAAGTCAAGTGGAAGTTGTCGTTCCAATGGTGGGGATAGAGTGCTCTTGGTGCCTGGGTCTGTTTTGGTATCTGACACTTAAACTAGAAATGTTAGGAGTGATAAGAGTAAATGAGCTCATTTCATGTGTACAAATGAAATGCAGAGCATGCTTCTGCTGGGGGAAAAGACAGTGACCTTCATCTGAATAGCGTAATGGAAAAAAGTTTTTAGAACTGTATGGAACTTCTAACATAAATTGGGATTGGGTTAGGTAGGATTGTGGGGGAAAAAAACCACATTGTGGTAATTAAAAATGCAAAACTGTGTTAAGATTAAAAACAAAAGATATCAGTTATATGGGTGTAAACAAATTACATGCGTCTTCCTGGGCTCACCTGCCTAAGTGTTGTGCTTTGCTTTATTTCCTCAAGAGCTGAATGGATGGGAAGCTGGCCATGCTGAAAGGCACGGCATGGTCCTTCTGTGCTTTTGGACACACAGTGCACGAAAGATCACAATGGCAGAGCGTTCTCACCTAGGAAGTGCTGACCAGCAGGGTGTTAATGCAAGCTTCAACTGATTTGTATTTCACTTCCCTGGCAAATAAAGTTTGCAAATGCTTATTCACAGAAGGAGCTGGAGTGAATCAATGACCAGCATTAATGTTTGTGGAATTTTACAGGTGGAGCCTCAGATGAATCTAAAAATGAATGCCAAACATAAGAGGGGGGATGTTTCTGAAGTCTTAAGGCTGATTGTTGCTCTAAAATGCAGAAGGGAATGTAGCTGTGGAAGAGGATGTGAGACTTCAGCAGGCTTGTTTTCACTGCAGGATTAACTCGTACTCCTGCCTAGGTTTTAACCATTGTCATCTATCTAGAAAATTATTCTTAATTAAAAATGTACTTTTGTGACCCCTGAGGATTTGGGAGAGGATCTGACCTTCAGTTGCATAGCTGACACTTTGGGAAGAGTATGTCAGAAAAATAATCTACAGGCTGGTTAGTCTTCATTTCCACCATTCCCTGAAGGACAGAAAAGTTTTCAATGTGATGGTGTTGAATAAGAATTTCAGTCCTGCCCCGCTGTCAAAATTTTCCAGCCTGAAACAGTGTTGGGTGGGCAGGGACGTGCTGTGGGGGAGCTTTTGCTTGGATAAGGTTAATCAGAGAGATGTCAGGAAGGTGAAGCGTATGAGGGCGCCATACCCAGAGGAAGACTCTGTTTATGTGGGAAAAGTCTGTATACTTCTCCCAGCTTCTTTGGCAGAGCCTAGGCATTATGCCAACATTAACACAAACATCATTTCTTCCCTCCTGCACCCACCCACCTTTCTGGTTGGTGTTGACATTTTTTTCCCAACTCTTAATTAAAATGAGAATGAAGGTGTGAACGCAATCATTTGCTTTTCCCTTCTCACGATAGAATACTACAGCTTTAGTAATTGTAGTGGGTGACTGATGGGAAAACAAAGTGTCTATTCCTGTGTGGACGTTATTTACCTGTAAAGTGGCCAGAGCAGTCGGGACTTTCTCTAACTTCTGTGGATGTCTTTGAAAGTGAAGTGGTTTGAAGAAGCAAACCAGAACTTTTTCCTGATTGAAAGGGTGCCTAGGCTTATGCAGGGCCACAACAGGATATTAATAGAACATACTGCATTTCCTTCACATAAAAATACGAAGGGCACTTTGCTGAGAAAAAATCCTGCTGTCCCTTTCTGTCTTTGGGACCAGCTCATCACCCAGCTAAAATTAAAACATGAAGTCAGGCAGTTCTTGCTCTCTATTTTTAAACTGCTTCAGCATATGAATGTGAGTGTGAAATCTTTCTTTAGGCCTCTCTTAACTTAATTACCTACTTATTCAAAATATTCTCTTCTCAAATTGCTGAGCTATAATTATATTAATCTTTTCTGTAGACACACTTTAGCTACTTGATGTTTGTTTAATTAATTTTATGCTTAATTTGTAGTTCTGTTATTATTTACAGTGGTGGAAACCTCATGGTAAGTGTTTAAAATCTTTTGTGATATGTTAAAAATTAGCAAGTAGTTAAGTTTTTTGTGTATTTATTCTGTGTGTTATTCAGGAAAATATAGTGAGAAAGTGCACTTGAAAAAAAAGGTATTCAAATTAAATTTAAGTGAAAGTCTATTTATTCTTTCATTTCTTCACATCTTTTGCTTTGTGTGAGGTTATTCCTATTTTATTTTATGTTTTTTCTTTTGTTTGTGTGAAAGGGGCGATGTGATCCCAGAACAGGAGGTGCAGTGGAACTGCTTATATACCATAGATTTGTGCCGTTTTTCTGCTGATTTAGCTATCCTGAATTCTTCTTCCTGCATTTCAGTGAGTTTGAAAGAAATCCATGCAACTTCCTTTCAAACGGAGCTGCCTTTGCTTGCCTAGAGCAGCGCTGTGTTCCAGTGGCACAGTGTCAGCCTGCAGAGGGTGTGCTTCCTCCTGCAAACCCTGCTCTCCCAGCTCAGCGCCCATAACACCCCCTCCGTGAACACGGTGTTCGGAACCCAGAGCTGCCCCCAGGGGTACCAAGGGAAGAGGGTGTCTCTGTTCCCTGTGGCATTTGTCCCTTGACTTCTTTAACTTTCAGCTGTTTGAAGCACAGGCTGTGCTACTTATTCCCATCTGGCCCCTGTCACGGGAAAGGACTCTCCTGAGAGAACACAGCGCTTCTTTGCCTACTCCTGTGACTGGCTCTTGATCCTAACCGTAGTGCAAAATGGCAAAAACCTCCTCAGTGTTTTCCTGCTTCCTTTGCTTTTGACAGTGGGGAGTAGGTGTGATGTCGGAGATTTTGGAAAGAGTTTTTCCTGAGGTTTCCCATGTCTGGCTAAGCAGTGATCAGACTCCACTGAGCGGGTTCTTTGTGTTCTCTCGGGTAGATGAAGGTGGGTGAGATGATCAGTTTTGAAAGGCATTCATTACCTTCAACATCCACATACTCCTGCAGCATGCAGATGGGAGTCTGTTTACACTCCTACCCTTGACAGCTGAATGAATAAATGGCCTGCTACAAACTGTCTTTAGGTTGGTTGGTACCTGGGCATGGCAGTATGATTACATCTGCCCAGGCAAATCCCACTTGCTCTTCTGACTGCTAGACTTTCACACATCTTCCGCTTACCAGAAATACCGGAGATTTCATAGATTTGGGTATTGGATGACGATGCATTTGTATCACTGGTGAGAAACATGTTGCTATTCACAGTGGTTAGTGTCAGTACAGTTAGATAGCCAGACAGGGATGTTAAGTAATACAAACCTGGAGTCACAGTCTTTTGGACACATCTTCCCATGCCAATCTTGGTGCTTGGAACAGTTTGCCCATTAATTTGTTCCAAGCTTCCGCCCCCTCCCTACCCTCTCCAGAAAACTCTTGGCAAACCATCTCTTCTGTAAATCCTTCTGCCTTTGCTGGCTGCTGTCTCTCTGTTCATGCTCTCCTGTACTGCTGCCCATTTTTTACTTCAGATTGAAAATTTGTCAGCACAAAGATTTATGTGATCGTATTACACCCTGTAAAGAAATACACAGACTGCTTATTCTTTGAGAAATGTAAAATTTAATTTTCAGACTTACAGATGTGATGTTCACCTGGACAAATTTTTAAAAATAATGCAATTACATTTATAGATTGTTTTTTCTCCAACTGAAACTGTAGTCCAATGTTAGAATTGCTAAACTAACAGTACCTGCAGAACTTCTGCTTCTGTCGTCTTTGTCTGCATCTTCTGCTGCCGTTTAGCTTTCTAAACCGATTAGTTTTGTATGTTTATTTTTGTAAATGCATTAGTGAAACACATGCTTGACAAAAGCATCTTGGCAAAATCAGTGGATTTTAATGCTGTTCACATACTTCTGTGCTTGAAATGAAGCCTGAAAAATTTGTCCTCTGGAATGTTACATTATGTTTTGGCCACTGGAAATGAAGCACCTGACAGCGTTAAGCTATCAGAAGGATTTCCAGTCATGGGCAGGCAGCCATTGTGTATATGTTGATCCACAGTGGGAGATCTGGACAGGTTTTGATTTACTAGTGCTCATCTGTTCAATATGAGCTGGTGATCAGGACAGCAATTACCTTCAACATTGGTTGAAGAGTACTGAAAGGGAAAGAAGAATTTTATGCATGCAAGTCTAGAAGAATTGCTGATTGTTCTTCTAGATGATCTTAAAAGTGCACTTCTCAAGGTGGCAAAAAGGACTATTTTGTAATGTCTATGCCTGTTTAAAAATATATTACCAGCTTTATCTTATTTTAAAGCAGACACTTTGAATTCTCTAATGTCCTTTTCAATAGATGAGGTTAAATAATTGGAGAATTAGAAACTGTATCTATTTTTTAGGAGCTTGAGCATTTGTGCATTTGTTTGAATGCAGCAGAGTTCACATGAACAGATTTATTAGCTGGGCTAAACATGTGGTTTTAAAAAGACTGTAAAAATTCTTACATTTTCTTCATATTTGGGCTTTAAATAGTTGTAATAGTAGACTTTATTTGAAGAATTTGAAGCATCCTCCTTTTTATTCCAAAAATGGCACATGAAATGTATTTAAGTGGGTAGTAAAACTAAAGAGCCAGGTCATAAAGCACTTTTCACCAAAATTATTAAAAATAATGGCAAAATTCCTGTCGTGATCTGATAATGAAAGCAGACAAAATAACTTTCTTGTGTGGTATATCGTGCAGGTGGAATAGAAAATATTTATCTCAGTGTTAGTAAGAGAGATGCATGTAATACATCAACATTTTTATGAGTGCCTGTGTTTTTTGGGGGTTGTGTGTGTTTGTGCACTTATATACAGTTTTATTTATGTAAGGAGCTCCTGTTTCAGAGATGATGCAGAATTTTAGCTATTAATATTACTAACCTTTCCCAATGTATAAATACTCCATTCTGGTCTCCCACGCAGTTGCCGTGTCATCCAAAAAGACCTGTGCTCCTTTTACCAGAAAATTGTGTAAAATCAGTGTCGGAACAATGATGTATCTGATAAACTACATTGTCCAAAAGATCTCTCGGTTTCTTACCACATTTCTGGGGCTGCCTGGGTCAAAGCATTGGTATGGTGGAAATGGACTTTATATTTTCAGGGTACAATTTTAGAAACAAATGGTTTGCCTTTTTCTCCAGTTGAGATTTCAGATTATTGCATGACTTGTGACATGGCCTAACTTTTACAGTAACTTCTAGAAAGTACTCCTTCTATGGGTTTTACTACATTTGTAATAAACTCATGACAAGGTTAGCCTGACCTCATTGTTTGGAGAGCTGGAGGTCATGGCAGCGTTGAGATTGTTGTATCAATGTGGCTTTGTATGGAGAATGTGTGTGTTTATATAAATATATATACACACAGACATATTTTCTTGAACTGTGGATAATCACCCTGTTGCATATCTCCTTAGGGATACTGAAGTCTTGGAAGTAAAATGGGAATGACTGCCTGGGAAAGCCAATCCAGAGGTTTCATTTACTGAGCTCTCTGCAGGTTGCCCTGTTAAGGGCTTGGCTTTGTCTTACTGGAAAAAAATATCTTAAGGAGCATGGTGGGATGTGTCAGCCCGGGGCTATTTGTAAAGGGGATTCACCGTGACACTAAACTGCTGTGTGTTGTTGACCCTTGTTGGCTTTCAGCTGTGGAACGAGTTTCACAGAAATGGATCTAAGGGCTGTTGTGCAGCCTTTGCTTCACGTGTCAGAAGTGGTGCTAGTCCCTTGCTGGCAAGGAGCAAGACCAGCTCCTCTTGTAGTGAGAGCAAGCCCTGCTGCACTTGCATCCTGGGCCAGAAATCAGCTAGCATGCTGGACATTTGTTGTGGGAAAAGTGGGTGACCCTGAAGGCTACTGTGACTATAGAAAACACAATGTTTGTCTGGTGAGTTGCTCTGCGGTGCATTCTTAGGGCAGCATTTCTCTTCAGCTGCTGACCATGAGCAGCTTTTTCTGCCCGTCAGCACAGGAGTAGTGGATAGACCAGGAATAACCTATAGCCCCTGTGACTGCAGTGGCTCTGCCCACTGCCAGCCTGTCCCACCCACTCCCTGAGCTGTGACCCAGCTTTCTGTGTTGTTGTCTAATGCCATCACTCTTTTGAGTCTCTCTGTACATCTAATAGAGGGTGCTAACCAGGCATGGGGAATGTTCAAATCACCTTGCTGGTCCTGGAAAGCTCTATCCCAGTGTGGTTTCTCTGAGCTAACTAATCCATGGCAAGAATGGATTTAGCAAGAAAACTTACCAGTGGAGATTTGCATGGGTACATAATTGGTTAAGGATATAAGCTGAAAATCGAGTTTGTATCTAGGTATGGTTTTTATTAAGAACAATATCCTACTTAGGATTTCAGTAACATATTTTACAAATCACTCTTCAGATGCTCTTTCTGGAGCTCAAACAGTCACATTATAAATGAAGAACGGATTCAGGAGGCTTCACAGTATTAGTGATTATATTGTAATGCTTTCCAGATGGTAGAACATGATGTAATCCATACTGTCCAGTTTGTTTCACTGCACTAGATACTGTTATACTCAGTAAGTAACCAAGAGACTCTAAGAAGCTCATCAGGCTGTTACGAACAATTGCTGGTTAATCCATATGTTCTTTATTACGTTATGAAAACTGCAGATTAACAAATCACTTGGTGAATGCAGGAAGATTGATTGCTACACAAAGCTCTTCGAGAACTGGATATGCAACTCGGATTAGCTTAGCTCAAGCTACACATTGGTGAATGAATTCCATTTTCCTCAGGGCTATGAAGTAGTTTACATCTGTTCAATTGCAAATTCCACTAGCTGCACCGGGTAGTTTGATTCCTCTTTGGAGAAATGGCAGGAATGTTGATTTGTTGCTGTTTACATTGATGTGAAATAAAATCACAGCATTAGCATCACTGGTTGTGTGGGCATGGTGGCTAAGGTCAAATTAATTGCAGCTTGCAGTTTGCAGGCTCCAGTTTTTGCCTGACTTAGCAAAATGGTTATAAAACAAATGAAAGCGGGGTTATACCTGTGGAATTTCTAACCTTTAAAGACACTGTGTTTAGGTACTGAATTTATTCTGCGATGGTTTTCACTAGAGAAAAAGTTTGCTTTCTTC
>VYZR01091579.1:0-16777 GCA_013400675.1 Oxylabes madagascariensis
TCCAATCTAAACCTACTGTCTTTGAGTTTGGATCCATTCTGCAGATGAACCAGTGATTTTTGAGTCTGTTGAACCCAACCCAGGGCTTTTTCCATTGGAGACCCGTCCTTCTTTTCCCACCCCTCATCACAGCACTGGGATGACACGATTTCCACCACGAGCTCCAGCCCACCCTTGGTTCATCTTTTCTTGTGTACCAGGTGCTGTGCACCATCACCTGGAGGTTTCCTCCCTGCTGGGGTAGCTGGGTCACTAATTTTCATTTAGAAAATCGCTCAAACTACTCTGTGATTCTGCAGTTGCCTTTAAAACCTCTCAGATTTAGTTTCCACTAAGCTCTTTCGTTCCCTCTGCCTCTAATGAAGCACAGGAATTATGTTTAGCTCAGCAAACAGATGAATAAAATTCTGCAGGAGGGCTCAGACAGGAACTGCAGCCAGAGTGGGGCTTTTGCATTCCTGCCAGGACACTCCTGAAAGCTGTAAATGTTTCCAGTCCCTGGAGGAGACGTGTTTCTTGTCCTTGTCTGTGAGTGGTATATTATAATACCCTGTAAATTGCAGGTAAAACCTAAGGGAGTAATTGCTGCTGGTTATTTTCAAATCTAAGGGAGCTTGCAAATGAAAAAGCAACGTCCCATAAAACCTGGTCGTGTGAATAATTAAAGAGGTAACATGGGACAAATAAGCTTAAGGAATGAGAAGCATTGGACAGAAAGGAAAAAGAGTTATGAGATGGCAAGAGGAAGTTAAGGGCAACATTAATCTGGCATACTTTTTAAAATATGCAATTATTTTTGCAGAAAGTGTTATCCTGCAAGCTGGGACATCCAGAAAATTATTCCTCTGTTGATAAATGATTGAAACTGTTGAAGACCACACTTCCAGCCCTTAAAGTAACAATAATCCAGCTCTAAACCCAAAACACTGTGAGGTAACCAAATGAAAAATTCCTCTATTTTTATTAAAGCAAGGAATATTAACTAGGGACAATTGGGATAGCTTGGGATAGTATAATTTTGAAATGAATTTATTATATGAGTGGTGGTGGGTCACAGATTCCGTAGGGAAAAATTTTAAGCCCTTGGGAACTTTGTCACCACCTCAGTAAAGTGAAAAAACCTCTTCACTGGCTATCAGTGTCTATTGGGAAAAATGAAATTTTAACTGCTTTTACCCACAAGAAAAGTGTAACAGGTTACTTTTCATTACTGCCTAAACTACGTGGAACTACACTCAGGCATTTGCTACAAATCCTGGTTTCCTGGCCTGCCAAGTGTCAAGGATCCAGTGGCTGAGGGGATTTTAAGTGCCTAACAAAGAGGAAACTCTAAAATGTTTTACTTCAGGTATCTCAGTTTTGTATCTGCAAAAAAACCCCAAGCAACACTTATTCTTTAGTGATTTATCAAAGATGTGGGGTGCAGAACCCTTCTGAAGGATCATTTCTGATTTCATCCTGCAAACATTCTTTCTGTAATTTGAAAGCTTAGAGAAAAGCTTACAAAATATTAATCTGCGCTCTCAATTCCTGTAAGGCTCTAAGACCCTTTGGTGATAAGGGACAGGAAATCTACTCAGCAAAAAAAAAGACCCTGAATGGAGCAGGTGAATGCATCTACAGGGTCTTATTCTTGTCTTATCACCACAAAATCCAGTCAGCAGAGGAAGTTTATGGTCTAACACAGCTAAAACTACACCAGCAAGTTCCTGCTTGCCCTTTGAACTGTGGCACCAACAGAGATTTTCTGCATCCACCTCCCTTGACTAACAAATGAGCAAAAGTGTCATTCCAGCCCTCGTAAGAATTTAATTTACGAGTTTTCTGCTTGCCCACAAATGGCCAGCAGTGCATTTTCAATCCTGCCAGGATGAGTTCAAAGAATTTAATGATTTAAAATGGAGGCAGAGTTTGCAAGGCAGGGAGAGGACTAAATCTTTGCTTGTAGAGCTCACAAGAACTTAAAAAAATAGACCTCCTACATAAAATGTGCAGCTGGTGTCTAATTTTACCTAAGACTTGGGGCAGAGAAGAACATGCAGATGGACAGCAGGGGCAGCAGTGTGGAAGAGCAGTTATTTAACTCACCCATAATTTACCTTGTGTCTGTGCCATAATTTAACTCAGCCATAATTCACCGTGTGCCTGTGCCATAACTCAGCATCCTGTGTGGTGGTGACATGAAGGGGAACATAGAGAAGTAGAGATGTAAATGTCTATTGTTATGAAATTACTGCTGATTTTTTGGCTGGGTTTTTTTTCTGGTTTTTGGTTGATTGGTCCCCCTCCATCTTTTTCTTTTTTTTTTTTCTGGTATACCTTGACTGTCTTTATGAAACGCAGGAGGAAATACTGAAAACAAGATGAGAACTTTCAAACTTCTTTTGTGGATATAAAGGATTAAAGTCACCTTCCCCAAGATATGCAAAAATGGATCATTTAACAAAGGGCAAAAAGGAAGCATTGATGACTTTCAACTGATAAGCTGGAAAACCTGTACAGCTTGTGAGTCCGCGGCATTGCTGGCCTGCTAAACAACACACAGGTAGGGCTAATTTGTGTGTTTTTCTTCTGCTTTGTTAATCCAGAGAAACATATGGAAAATATATTTAACTGCACTTCATCCAGATATAAGATGGATACGTCAGCAGTCAAAAATAAACCAGCAGTTAAAAACCGGTATAAACCACCAGCCTAGAGAATGTTCAAGTTGTCCAATAATAAAGAGAATGTCATTCAATAAGAATACAGAAAGCTGAAAGTAATGTTAAATTTACAATTAATAAAAAAGCACTCAAGGGAAAAGTAAATAGTATTCCTACTCATAGTACTTCAGAACAATTCTGGGTGCATGAAAAGAAAGCATTTGAAGAATCACAATACCTTGTTTATTCATAGAAAGCAGTCTCATCTAGCTAACAGCTATAAAAATCCAATACTCTAATATTTGTGTAGGCACTGGCAGCACAGATTCCTGTATTCTTTACAATAACCTGAATTTCTTGGGAAATGCTATTGAATTTCCTAGCCAAACAGATGATGAGTCAAGGTATAGGCAAGTGGTGCTTGTCAGCCTTTAGAAGGAAAAAAAAATAAAAAAGAAACCACAAGCCACTTCTTTTTAAAGAGTTTGTTTTGGTGGACAAAGGGGAGAACAGTAAATGTTTTCTGTTTAAGTGGCCATCAGAATTACATATTGTACTGGAAAATGACACAGAGCACTTGCATTGCCAGCCTCCACGTGTTTGTGTACACTTCACTCTCATTATCAAAAAAAGCTGTATTCTTGCAATGAATTCTTACTTTTGTGCCTCACGCACAAAAGCTGTTTTGTCTAAACGGGCCAGTTTTCATGGGCAAAGATAAGCAAGGGAGGTGTGAATAAAGAGTTTAAGTCTGGAGATGATGGTAATTTCAAGAGTATATAAGAAGTTTAAGCACAAGAAAAAGAATGAAAAGTTGTGAGCAGAGCTGTGTAGTAATGGGATCATGGAATGGTTTGGAAGGGACCTTAAAGATCATCCAGTTCCAACCCCTGCCATGGGCAGGGACACCGTTCACTCGACCAGGTTGCTTGGAGCTCCATCCAACACCTGAACGCTTAAAGGGATGCAGCATCCGCAACTTCTGTGGGACACCTGTGGCAGTATTGGAGAGGCTTCGCTGAATATCAGAGCAGAAATAAGCAAAACCTGCCAGCTTTGAGGGAAAAAACTGTTAAACAGTTGGTGCCACTCCATCTGACTTGACTGATGCCCTAAATGTACAACATACACAATAAATACCCCGTGCTGCCTTAAAAAAGCTCAAGTCTTAAAATAATGGACTTTTAAAAGAGGCGTTTAGGTGGAGGGAAGAGGGAGATGACAAAAGATCAGAAGACCCTAAGCTAAGTATCTTTGAGGTCGGATATTCAGAAAAGAAAATGAAAGTAACTTTTAAGGGAACTCGGGCAAAAAACCAAAAAGAAAATGAAAGGGCTCCAAGAGTTGGAAAACGCCCCTTGGGCTCCATCTGGCGAGGAGAGAGCGCGGAGCAGGGATTGGGGACAGGGACAGGGATTTGTGTCCCTTCCCCGTCCGCATCCCGGGGCAGGAGCAGCCCCAAGTATGACCCGAATCCACGCCAAACCATCCGCGCCTTCACCTTCTCAGCTCCGTGCTGTCTCGGCTCGATTCTGCCCCATACCGAAATGAAAAATTGAAGCAGGAATATCTGTAACTGGGGAATACGCAGGAAAAAAAAAAAATAAAATTACCTCGGAGCTAAACCTGGCTGCCTCCCTCTCCTGCCGGGGTCAGATGGGATCCACAGCAGCTCTGCTTTTCCCCCAGAGCTACAGCCAGAAGTTGGAATTGAGAGTCACAGGGGGAATTTGGACGGATATGATTTATCAGCTTTGAAGTTTTGATTTAAAAAGACACGCAGAATAGGTTGAAAGAATTAATCATTTATTTTACGCAGCATAAAATCTGGGTTTTTTTACATAGCGTTTATCTGAAAATGGCAAGACCTGAAAGTACAAAGTATCAATTTTTGGAAAATTGAGTAATGAGGCTTGACAGTAAGTGGGATAGGGGTCCTAACATAACCTGAAGATTGAATTAGAAAGACTATACCCCTTTTTTCAAAGTTTTGATCCCATTTTCTTTTCAGTCAATGTTAAAAACAGTGTCTAATAAAAAACAAAACAAAACAAACAAACCCAAACCAAACCAACAGAGGTGAAGAACAGGTGAAGAAATGCCTCTATAAGTTGGAATAATTTCCTTAAAGGTGAAATCCTTTCCACACTTCCTGAATAACTATCAAATAACAGTTAATGTAGTGTTAAAATCCTTAAAAGATCTCTGCATCTCCATATAAAATTTGCAATAAAAAATGTGAACTGCCTGTTTCAGGTAATTCTTAAACTCTGAGCTTTGTATAGTTTATGCACACACAGAGTATTGGCTACCAAAGCAATTTCCCCCAGCACATATTGCAGTACTCCACACCTTTGTGCTATCAAGAAATTGTTCTCTTTTTATTACCTCTTCAACATTCTCAACTCCATTTTTTTTTTTACCACAGAATTTTCCAAAGGACAACCATGCTGCAAACACCGCCATTTAAACATTCGGCTCTATAACCCCTCTCTGAAAACACAGGAATAAACATGCCCTTTGCAGGTTTGACTTGGCCCTGTGAAAATTTCCCTCATCCAAGGGGTACAGGACAAGAGGATTGTTGCAAAGAATGTCATTTATTCAAGTGTTGTGCCTAAACACACATTGTTCTAAAATCAGAGCAAACTCAGCTGCTCAGCTGGAATTGTTTTCAGGACAAAAAATGTCATGGAAGGAGCTGTCACCTGCTTAAGGAACAGCTCATTGTGGTCCTCTCCAGCCCTGTATTTCCCAAGGGCAGAGAAAAGGGAGATTATACAGGACCAGGGAACATTTCCAAGTGGGAAGTGAAAGAAGTCCAGGGAATGTAGTCAAATGCACAAAGGAGTTCTTGGCACACAGCAAAATTCAGGGACCATTGGCACAGGTAAAGTTCTGGCTCCACTTCTTCTCCTAATGGCACTGCAAGTATTTTCAACCTACAGTTAATTTTTAAAGCATTAAGGAACTACTTTAAAACAGGTCTGTAAACAAGAAAAATGTATCTCTTGTTAGAAAGCTGAAATTGAAAAATGGAGATCTTAATCTTTCAGCAACTTTTTTTTTTGGGAGGGAATGAGAAAAGGTGAACGGCCTAGAAGACAAATCAGAAAAATCAGATTTACAACCAGCGAATTAGCAGGACAGTGACTATGCTAAAATATATTTATTTTAAGTGATTGTTATCAATTAAAAAAAAAAAAAAAGGAAGAGAACACTTCTTGAAGGCTACTTCTTTTTAAATGCTAAAAGTTACCTTTTGTGTTTTACTTTTTGGCTAGCTCAAAGGAAATTCTGTGTGTGCCTTCATGGTCTCATCTAAAATTCCCAGTATTCCAAAGACTCCCTGACCACGAAGATCCAGCCAAATGCAAACCATTCTTACATTACTACTGCACAGTCATTGATGTCAGCATGTTCTATGATTTCCTGTCCTGCTGCTTACAAATACCACTGCTGGGGGTGAGAAACAGCATTGTGTGCACTGTTACATGGAGAGGAGAATATTCAGCAGCTGGGCAATGATCCTACCAATGATCGTGCCCCATCTTCACCTGGGAGTGGATAATTCCCAGTAGCACCAAAAGGCACCTTGGAGTGCTGGTTTCCAGAATATTTAGGCAAGTGGACCCTTGCCAGAGGAAATGGGGACAGTTGGATGTTGCACCTACAGCAGCTTGCTGTGGTTTTTGTGTTTTGGATCCACCTCACCCAGGGGTTTGGCTGAAGCCAAGGATTTCTGCTAGCATTCCCAAAGAGCCATGAGCAGGATGCTGGATTACTCACAAGCCTGGATTAACATCTAATTAAGCCTCAAATCCAGCAATTCTAACTGGCTCAGAAGATTGCTCGTGTCCCATTACCATCCTGTCTTCACTTCTCTCAACAGCAGCTAGGACTTCAGCAGCCAGAAATGAACAATTTATCAATCAGAAAGTCAAGTTTGACAGGAACTAACGTCTTAGTAAAAAGCACAGCTTTTTCTGAAAAGGATCAATCTGTTATGCTCTTGCAAGTTTTAATGAAGCTAAAGGCATCCTAATTATTTTTCTTTCTGTAATTCCCCTTAATTGTACCTCCATAGGTCACTGTACCAACACCCTTCATTACATTGCTCATATTGCTATTTATATTCATGTCTGAGGTGAGGATATGACAACAACCAACACCAGCCCAGTTTTTAGAAACCCCTATGAAAATCAACGAAACTTCCAGCAGCACAATTTACACATTTCGTAGTACTGGAAAATTTACGGATCTCTCTTTCTCTCTCTGGAAATGTGCAGTGCTACGCAACTCTCACAAGCCCTTTAATATTTAAAAGGAAAAGCTTGGTAGACAAATGGCTCATCCTTCAGCCAATACACAACAAGGAACTGCACTGGGTGCTCATAGGTTGACTTTCGCTGATAAATTTTACAGCTGTTGGGCACAGGAGATACCAAAACCCCTTGATACATTGCATTTAGGTTGATTCAACATGCACATCCTAAACGCAGTCCTTCACCTTAAAAACGGAACAATCCCCTCCACTTAACTTCTTTTACAGCACCTGAACAAAAGCCTTATTAAAATGCTTCATCTATTTCCCTCGGCATTTAAATTGCGCCAAAAAACCCGTGATAATATTTCTAAAACTTGCGAAGGCAGCGGGATAGAATTAACCTATTCCCAGGGCTGGGCTAAGGTTTAAGCACTCGAACTCAAATCACACCCTCTCAAATCCTTGGCGATTGCACCAGGGATTTGACGGCATCAAATTACCTGCGAGGCTGCAGCCGGGGGAACGCAGCTTTCTGACACTTTCCTGGGACGTGGTGTTACATTCCCATCAGAGGAGAGCTGGGTCAGCAAGAAATACTGATGTTTCTTACAAGGGATGGTTTGGAGTGCTGTGATTTGGAGCATCCTGTCTTCCATAATAAATAAAGGATATTTTCCCAGTATCATCTTTGCTCAATGCTCTGGTTTTTTTCACTCTTCCCTCCTTTTTTTTATTTTCTTAAGGTGTGGTTTATTCTTACACCTGAAGTTGGTTAACAGGGACATAATATATCTCACAACATACCTATTTTTTTGAAACATGTCAGGGAAAGAGATCACTTAGTTACCAAGTGACTACACTTGGTTATAGTGTAGTCTATCACTGTGTTTCATCTTCCATACAAAACTGCTCGAGAGCATTGTTTTTCTTAATGTGTTGCAGGCTAAAAATGAACCCTCAAGGGCTTCCATTGCTCTCCTTGTTGCCAGAGCAACAAAGCAATGCTCACCTGAATTTCTGCCAGTGTAAGTATCAATTTACAAGCCCAGATGAAGTTTGTGCTGCTCGCAGGTGTCACTCACAGCATTTTTACTACGAGCCACGTTTTCAGTGCAAAGGAATGCCAGGAAAACTCAAGAGTATGTCAGCATTTCATTTGTGCTCCTTGGTTATTGCTCCTCTTCATCCAAGTGTTTCCTTTAAAATATCTTGAGCAATGACATTCAAAGGCAAAGGGTAATACTTAATACTTTTATATGAAATCCAGTGCACTAAGAAGACTTTGTTCACCAACTCAGAAGAAATCTCATTAGAAAGCCTACTCAGAACCTTTCCCAATAAACTCCTCCCTAAAACTCTCTGTGGTGAGGAGATAGGAGGCCCTGAGGTGAGAGGGAGCAGTGATGAAGCTTTTTAAGAGCATACAAGTTGTCTTCACTTTCTGAATTGGAAGAGGGTTTATTTCAAGATCCATACTGTGTTTCTGTTTGAAACAAGTGACAGAAGCATAACTTCTATTGACACACTGTAGAAAAAGAAGGAATACAACTCTGAAGTTACTTGTTATGTGTAAAACCAAACCCAGGAGGACGATGTGGAACTTAATTAAAAGATATTAAGAAAGAGATATGGGAAATAGAACACTGAGAAAACAGCTAAGCTTTATGGCTTATTTCATGTAATTCACAATTTTTCTCCTCTTAAAAACTAAGAGGCAGAGGAAGAAGGAGACAAACTCAAAATTCCCTCCTGTTTCCAACTCCAAATTTCACGAGAAATCATTTTCAGACGTTGGATCACAGCATCAATTATTTTACTCTACTGAGCCAAGCAATCTGAAAGTGCAAGAATTGAAAAGAAAACCACAGTCACTTCCAGTCATGATGTGAAAGACATAAGTTAGTTAAAAAAAAACAAACCACAGTGTCTTATTTTCACACACATGAAGTGCACCTGTGTAAATGCACCATTCCTGAAAAAGAATTAAAAAAAAATCTTTTCTTATTCCATGCAGAGTCAGATGCGGAGGCAGTGTGATTCACAGAGCTATATGAAGGGATTTTGGGCAGAAAATTGTCTAGGCAAGAGACTGGGAAATTCAGAGCTAAGCTTTTTTTTTTTTTTCCTCATTTCCCATACAGATAGCAAACTGCTCTGCTATCAAAATGCAAAGGAATATTTTTTCCTTTTTTATGTATTAAAAAATCCTCAGCCTTGCACTGTTTATCTTTCCAATCCAAACACTTAGGCCAGTGTAACAGAGAAGCCTGCAACTAGAGAAAAGGAAAATTGTCCTGTCTGCAAAGAAAACACCTTGTTCTGACCTCAGCATGATGACCTGCACTTGCAGAATGGAAGCCTGGTCAAATACATCCTCCTCTGCTCTCTCCCACTATTGTTTCCTGTCCCACCACGTGTTTGTTTTCAGCCAGGCAGGACACACACTTTTCATTTGATTGATGCCAAACTGAACACCTCTGCTGCTTGAGCTGAAAAACAAGCCAGCATAAAGACTTTCACTTCACAGCCTGTCCATAAAGACAGGTACTTCTCCTTTGAATTTCTAGGTTGCTGAGCTCAGCCAAATTTAAACAAAAATAAAAAGATGTCTTTCTTATTTTGTTTTCTTTTTGTTACATGCTCTCTAGAAATACAGCAGAACACAGACCTTGCTTTCTTGTCTGTCTATACATATGCAGATCAGCCTTTTCTAAATATCAAACTCAGAAAAAACCCAACAAAGCCCCACATGAGGGGGGGGGAAATGAAAGGGTGGGTTGTTGTTTTTTTTTTTTGTATGTGCACCAAAGTGGAAAGGCATGAAGTATTAATTTTTATAAAATCCAAAAAAATTCAAAGCCAAGTAGTTCCATTTGGTTGTATGGAGCATCTTTGTGCTTCAAGACCAGTTCTAATCCACACACTCACCAGTGGTAGCATCCTTGTAAATTAAGAGAGGTAGTCTTGTTTTACTCTAAGGCTGAACAAGTTTGTTTCCCAGTTTTCACCACCTTGGACTATTTTGTTACAGCTCTCAGGGAGGGCGACCCTCTCAAGTAGCAGCAGTGATCTTGAGGGAAAGAAACCACAAACCAACATTTCTTCTTGATCTCTTGCTTTTTCTCTGCTGCTTAGGTCAGACTTTTCTCCCTCCCCCATACCATAAGCACAGTTGCAAAAATAAACTGATGTAAACAGAAAGGAGTATTCATTTAATGCAATTAATAAGAAAGATTATTAATTTTTTTTCTCTTTTTCTACAGTCAGGGCTCGATTAGTTAGAAAATACTGACAGCTCCTTTTTCTTTTTCATGAGAGATGGACAATTTTGTTCAGACAGTGGAAGAACATCATGGTGCGGTTTTTTATCTTTTTTTTAAAAACTTTTTCTAGTTTTTTTTTTAAAGAAGGTACTGTAGAGAGCATAAAGTCTCATTCTACTGTAGTAGCAAATCCAGTACCGTAGCACTTCAGAGGTGGTTAACAGTGCTTTGGTTCAGAACCGGTGTTAGAAAATAAAGCTATAAAAGTCATGATGCAGGGTATTTGGTGGGGTTTTCAACAGCGTTTTGTAGGAACGTAGAAAGGACTGAGGAGGCATCGCCTCCTTCCCCTTGGCAGAGCTCTTTTTGTCCTTGGCCCTGTTTTTGAGTCTGTTTTTCCAGACCCAGCCTCTCACTTCCACCGGTGGCGCACGAGGGAGGACTCGTCGTTGACCACGTCGTTGTCGGTGTAGCGGTGCTGGCAGCGGGGCGGGATGAGCAGCAGGACGATCAGGACCAGCAGGATGATCCCACACAGGCTCATCAGGGCGTAGGAGGCGATCCAGAGCACGGGCTCATGGAAGGAGACGCTGGAGACGCAGTTGCTGGCGACGTCCGCGGTGGTGAAAGGGCCCTCGATCTCGGAGACGGGAGCGCCGTCAGCTTCTGGGGAGTTACAGAAAGGGAAGGATCAGGCCTTACAGACACCATTTAAAAAGTGCTTGTGTGCCCCTCTCTGTCATCACTCATCTCGGCACACTCGTGTTTTACCGCATTTCTCACCGCAAGTAAAAATGCGAGAATCCCATGTTTGTAAAAAAGGGACTCTGAAGCATAAGGAGATCGTGACTCTCCCATGTTGGAGTTCTGGAAGCTGAGAATTTTAGGCTTTCTGTACTAAAAGGCACTGACCCTCAAGCAAGCACTACATTTGACCTGAGGCCATGAAATAGGCTTCCAAAATTGAGTGATAGCACTGGGATTATGGGTGTGTAGTTTGAATAGAAGTGTGTAACATCACATGGTGGAAAACTTAGATTTTAAGGTTTTAGAATATAGTAATATATATAGAGCAAGATGGAGGTTTTAGGGTGGAGGCTAAGTCCTTCTTTTTCACCTTCTTCATGGGTTTGGGTGGTATCTTGTAATTGGGTAAAAAAGTCCTCATTGTGGGCCACGGGTGTTTGGTTATTGGGTTAAAAGTACAAATAATATAGGTGTCATCTCGTTATTGGATAATTAGTGCTTAAAAGACCTTGGACAGAGTTAGAGACAGAGCCATTTTTTCATTTTTTTAGCTAGAACTCACAACTTCTGAGACTGTACTACAGATAAGAATTAATAAACACTGAGTCTGAACACGAAACTGCGTCTCCCATGCTTTAATCCCGGCTCTAACACGAAGAAAAGAAGATAAAAACCTCACACTCCCACATCTCCACAGGCTGTCTAGGAGAGAACAGGCACTTCAATCAGTCAAAGCCCAAACCACTGGATCACTTTTTTGCCTCCACACTAATCTTTCAAAAATATCCATTTAAATATCCCACAATGTCCATCCTGGTGTAGGGCAGGGCCGGGGCAAAGGGCCTTTGCTTGTTTCTGGCACTTCCAACAACTGGAAAAGCACCTCAGGTGATTCTTTGATCTCCTGTGTTTGCTGTCTTCTTATGGAGCAGCAGGAAGGTTCATTAGCTTCACAGATACCTTAAATGACCTTATATAAACACAAGGTGCAGTGTAGAAAGCAGCACAGACACTCTTATGGATGAAAATCCAGAAGGAACGGGAGGTGAGGCAGGAGAGGTGGGTGACAGCTGTCCACTGAAGGGGAGTGGAGGAGAGGAAGGTCAGCGTCAGGAGTGAGGAGCAGGGACATGAAGGAGCAACGGTGTTGGGCCGGGAGACCTAACCCAGCAACTCAAGAAATTATGACAAAGTGAAGACAAGAAGCAGTCGAAATTCGCTCCTCTAGTCAGCCACTTCCATGACACATCTGAGTATTTTTTCATTAAGGCATCAGTTTTAACTGTCCTGCTTGATTTCTCACACATTTTATATAGAGGCACACTCTTGCCCAATTGGAAGTGATCCCACCTTCTAAAAACTGTAGCTCTTATTTTTACATATCTTAGTCACAACTGCTGAAACCACGTTTAAAGAGATTACCATAAACTATCCCCTTGGAAGGAAGAAGGGAGCCTGGATTTTGCAAAGATGGACTTTAAAGTTCTTAAGGTTCTTAAAAAAAATGCAGAATGGGTTGACTGCTTTATCTGCATAGATTTTGGTTGTCATTCAGTCCCTGGCCTCATAAAACCTTGTATTATTTTAAGATCTAGGTTTTGTTAGACTTAATTCAACTTAATTGTGGGCTGGTGTTGAAAGGGACAATCCTGCACCCTCACTCCTGTCCCTCACAGCCCCTTTTGTGTTGGTGGAGGGAATGGGAGGCTGCAACTCGCAGATCAGATGGGAAACCAACCTTCACAACAAACAAAATGCCCAAACAAGGAATTTTCTGTGGAATCACTCATCTGAACCAACCCTTTCTCCACCCCTAAGTGTGGGAAGACTCCTTTAGCAGGAATAAGCTGTGAGAGCAAACTGGGGGCACCCGAGGCTGCACCCACGAGGACCCTGGCACTGGTGAATAACCAAACACCCACTCCCCAAACTCATTAGATGGTAAAATTCTGCCTAGAAGGTCTGTGGCAAAAATCCTTTTTGTCCAGCACCCCAGGATTGCTCTGTGTCTGCCGTGCAATTATTTCTTCTGGACATCTCACCCCCTCACAACACTGGTTTTGTCTCTGTGAAGTTCTGCAGCAACACCACACTCAACCACATTTGACACCAGTTTGAAATGCAAGGCCTAAGTGTCATTAGTTAGTTGTACTTTGAAGAAGTAGGGGGAAAAGAAAAAACAGTACAATTTTCCACCTTGGAAATAGCTTTGAAAATAAACAGTCTCTAATTACTCATTATTTGGCTCGAGCACAATAATTACTCCTATTAAAGAAGAACACAAAACTGTTGCCATAGTGGCTGGCATTTTAAATTGCATTTTGAGAATGCTTGATAGCAGCACAGCCTCTGCCTTCTTCCCTCCAAAAGGGAAAAAAGTTTTCCCTCACACTCTTCCACCCCCAGAGAAATTGAGAGGAAATTTGCCTAAATTGTTCAAAAAAGCCCTTAACATTAACTAACAGTCACACACACTCAGCATATTACACATTGACTGAATTAGAGTATTTTGATGTATTATTTTAGAATATCTGGTATCTGGTGGTACCTAACTACAGTACTTTTATAACCTTGGATAAATTAAATTTTCTTCATTGTTAATGACTACTAGATAAAAAATGTGCCTCTGGAAAAATGCTATTTCCTAACATTTGTGTAGAACTCAACACATGCTAGCTCACCCACTTGGGTGGTTACAAAGGCAGTAAACCTGGAATTAGACCAAATTCATCATAGAATTGTAAAGCACAGCTTGAAAGGGGCCCCTGAAAGTCACTAGACCGGGATCCTACTCAGAGCAGGACCAATAGATCAGTTCTGCTGCAGATTTATCCAGCCAGGCCTTGTAAAACCCTGAGGATGAGGACCCTACTTCAGTGCTGTACCACCCACCTGGTGGAGAAAAAATTCCTCATGTCCAACGTTCCTGAATGTCCCTGGTAGATTTTCCACTTTGTTATGTAATTTCATATTCACTTACCTTGGCTTGCATTCAGCTTAGGGACTACCAAAATCCCAGTTCTTTCCCCACACGGTTATTCTTTTCTTTTATATTTTTTTTCTTTGTTTGGAAAGGGACCTAAAAATTATCTAGTTTAAACCCCCTGCCATGGGCAGGGAGCTTTCCATTAGACCAGGTTGTTCAAAGCCCCATCCAACCTGGCCTTCAACATTTCCAGGCTGCTTCACTAAAACCAACTTGTTGATCTGAACATCCCGTCTCAAGAAGAGACCTGACCCAAAAACCTGTCCTAGTCCTCCTGCAAACACTAAGTTGTCAACAGGCAACTCAAAACTCTTTGTCTGAGTAAGACTTGAAGGGTTTCATGTAATGAGAAAAAGGCAAGTTTCCTTATACAGTGGAACAGCTTCCTGCAGCCATCTAACTTTCCTCATTCTTGGTACATGCTGGAGAATGAAAGTGGTCCAAGGAATAATGTGGGATAAGCCAGTTCTCATCTCTAGCTGAGTCTGAAAAGTAACCTGGAAGTTCAATGAAATGAAGGTTTTTAGTCCTGCTCCCGTAATTTTTGCACTCATCATGTACAGCTCTAACACCTCATAAAAACATGGATTAAATTTAACGCTGACACCAAGGAAGCAAAGGCCATTGCAAAGCCACACCGAATGGTCTTCAACATTCCTCTGTTTCTGAAGATTAGAGCCACCAGTAATTCAGTTTAATTTATGCCCATGATCTGACTAGAAGGCTCCAAATAAATGCCATTAATATAGTGTTGGAACCCTGGGCACTGAGAATTTTAGGCTTTCTGTGCTGACAGGGACTGATCCTCAAGAAAACACTGCATTTGACCTGAGGCTGTGGAATAGGTTACCAAAATTGAGTGATAGCACTGGGATTATGGGTGTGTAGTTTGAATGGAAGTGTGTAATATCACAGAGTGTAAAACTTGGATTTAAGATTTTAATAATAGAAATACATGTGAGTCAAGATGGAGGACTTTGGGCGTTGTCTGGNCACAGAGTGGAAAATGTAGATTTTAGGGTTTTAGAATATAGTAATATATATAAAGCAAGATGGAGGTTTTAGGGTGTAGGCTAAGTCCTTCTTTTTCAACTTCTTCTTCATGGCTCTGGGTGCTATTTTGGATAGAATAATCCGCATTGCGGACCATGGGTGTTTGGTTATTGGGTTACAAGTAAAAATAATTTAGGTGTTCTTTCATAATTGGACAGCTTGTGCTTAAAAGACCTTGGACAGAGTTAGAGACAGAGCCATTTTTCACTTTGTTAGCTAGAACTCACAACTTGTGAGACTGTACTACAGATAAGAATTAATAAACATCTGAGTCCGAACACAAACCGCGTCCCTCGAGCATTTAATCTCGGCTCTAACAACAGAAGAAAAGAAGAGAATAAACCCACAATATAGTTGCTGTGGAGGACATGGCTGGCCTCCATGGGAAGCCAGTGAGGTGGCTTCATCCCTCATCCTGCATCGACTCTCAGCACCAGCAGCTGTGGCTCTCTGATCAAAGTGCTGTTAAATATGGGAACCACAAGCTGTGAAGAAGTGAAGCTCAGCACAACTGGCACAACCCAGGGAAATGTCATCTGCCCTGTGTGAGTGGAATCTGACAGCTCCGTGCATCCTGTCCCAGCAATGATTCCTCAGGAAGCCGAGTTCCCGCGATGCTGGGTTAGACATATGCAGAAAACATGGACAAGGAGACAAGGAAATGTCTTGGAGCACCAGCTGGGTGTAATCACATGTCCAAGCTCATGGAAATTCCAATGGCAGCTCTATTGAGCAGGTTCAGTTCTTCCTCTCTGGCAGAACTACGTGAAGTGGTCAAGCTATGCTTGCACCAAGGTGTTATTATGGTTCCCCAATTATTTTTTCTCAACCAAGAAGGGCTGGCAAAGCAGTTCTAATGCACAGCAGCTGCCTCATGTCCCCTGCTGACCACACGTGTGTAGCCCTGGTTTAATGTTTTGTTGTTTTAATGTTTAATTCTTTTCCCAGGCGATTTTCTGTAAACAAGAGAAATGTTTTTGTAACTGTACCTATGTTTATCCATTCTTTCTCACAGGAGAGGTTTCTTGATGAACATCTGTTTTAACCAATGTGATTGAAGAGGTTTGCCTTTGTTTCGCCAATCAATTTAGTCTGTGTGAAGTAGTATAAAAGAGAGGGACATCTCAAAAATAAAGGTTCACTTTTTCTAGCCTTCTGATCGAGAGTCTGTGCTGTTGTTTGATGCTCAACACTGACACACGTGCTCAATGTGCTCTGTCAGATGCCCCTTCCTCCCTCCACTGATGGCTGCAGCAGGGCAGGGACAGGAGGCAGCTCCAGCTGCAGTCAGGAGGCACCAGGAAGAATGGAAGGCAGGAACACCTGGCCTGCAGTATTTGTCCTGTTACACCCTCCTGCCAGATGCATTCAAAAGGTGTCTTTCATCACTGCATGGCACCTCACCTTAGAAGTGTCCCTAAAGCAACTCATATCAATATCCAGATTATCTCTGGGAGCGAGCTCCAAGCTGACAAGTCTGAGCTTGTTAACAATAGAGAGATTATCAAAAAAAAAAAAAAAAAGCTTTAAAACTGCCCTAGAGCTACAACTCAGCCAGCCAGTATCTCTGTGTTTCCCCTCTATGATTGCATTAAGCATTCCAGTCCTAACTACCTTTACCTTCTCTAAGACCTTAAAGAAGCACTGCCAATTCCAGTCCTTTTCTCATGCAAACCTCAGGTTAGACAATGTTTTTCAGGGCACAGACCATTCCTGTTTGGGATAGAGACCTGAATATGGGTGCACATCCTTCCCCTCCTCTCCCTCGTGGGGGTTCTTGTGATGTCAAAGCAATGTCTGAACAACAAGGGAAGGA
>VYZR01091579.1:31163-48559 GCA_013400675.1 Oxylabes madagascariensis
ATCCATCCACCTCAACTTTTACTTGATGAACGGGGAATGTCCTAGAATGAACTGCTGAGGGCTTTGCCTTGGACCAGTTTTGAGAAGTATCATCAGAGCTCTAATACCTCCCTCCACACACATCCCACAACCACACTCTGCTTCTACAAGCTCTGTAAAAGCTTATTCATTCCAGAGGAGCTAAAATCAGCATCTCCATCACCAGCCTCACATGGGACTGTGGTACCATCACAACCCAATTTAATCTTTCTGGAACAAAGAAGATCTGTAGGAAAGAGTGGCTGGGAGGGTGGAGTCTAATGGTGCCAGATCATCTGCTGGCTTTATTTTAACAGATTTCTGTTTATTGTCCTTGTGACAGACAATCAGTGGGGAAGGGATGCTTTACCTTGGCTAAGGTGTCGTAGGCAAGGCCAAGGATCCCGTGCCATTTAACCCCTGGCAGGAAGAAGTTCTCTGACTCGAGGATGGTGGCAATGTTGATGGTGTAGCTGCCATAGAGTCCTTTGGGCATGGTGATGACATCTGTGCCCAGCACTCCAGTCCAGCTGCCTTGGCTGTACTTCACTGTCACCTCAATCCCTTGAGATCTGTATGTGCTTGACCTTTAAAAGGAAAGGACACACTGATGCACGGGCTGTTCATTTACAATGCAAGGCAACAGAATATATTCAAGCTCAGTTTTTGGAGCGAGAGAGAAAAAAAAAGCAAATTAAGTATGCAGAATATGTATTTGTACTGCTTGTAAAATCAGGAAAAAGCAGAAATTAAAAAACCCCAAAACTCAAGGCCTCATTTTTATCCAGAAGCCATCAGTAACTCAAATCTTCACATTGTGTTTTTTCAAAAAATAAATAATCTAAGGTATTATGTCACCTAGTGCAGTGTCCCTGACTCAGACTGGTCCATAGCAGCAACACTCTTTTAACTGGAGAAGGAATGTATTAAATGGCACTAGAAAATGGAAAGCTGCTGAATTCAAATCTAAAATTGAAATGCCAAGCTAACTGAATAGCCTGTAGACTAATACCTCATTAATATTCCTAAAAGATCCATTTTGGGGAAATTGGAATATTATTGTGAGTATCAGCAATAAGACAGAGGTTTTCTAAATCCGCAGTTTGGCTTGTCTGTGAGGAATTAAGTAGAATTTGATATTATTAACAAATGATTGACTGACTTGGAGGAGGAAAGGCAGTAATTTTCTCTAAAGCAGGGAAACAAAGGCAAAGGAGCAGTTAAGTATGGCAAGCAAAGGAAGGAACTGAATCCTGTTTGAAAGGCTTAACAAAAACATTAGTAAAAGCTTAAATAGATTTTTCATTTTAAAGACCTGTAATCCATAAGTATTGTAATCATATCCCACCCACATCTCTACTGAAGAGCTCCATAAGTTCTAGATCTCTCACAATATACTTTGGATCCTCTCCTTGGCACACAGCTTCCCCTTTTGGAGAGACAGATGACCACACTCAGTTCATCTCAAGAGACTTTTCACAGCTTTTTGGAAAGTAAATTAAGGGGAAAAAAGAAGAGCATAACAAATTTATAACAGCAACTTTCCATGTATGTAGAACAATAGAAAGTGCAAGGGTTTATCAGGTGCAGATACTTTGATCCATCCAGCTTTAATCTAACAGCCACATGAAGTGGCTTCACAGGCCCCGTGCCCGAGCTCGCCAGCATGAATTTGGGGTGGTTTGCATTATTATGAGGAACAACCTTCAGATGGCAACAGGGACAAGTCCCATAATTCAAATATTTTCTCTTGAGGGACACTTTGGCCATATGGACCATGCAACTGACTCTTCCTAGCTCAGGAAGAGAGAGAGGCCAGGCTCTAACCCAAGCACTTCTTGACACTCCCAAGACCTAACCCTTCCAAGGCAGCTGAAATACATGAGATGATATTCCAAAATGCAGGAGTTGCAGAGATACTGTTATTGCCTGCATCTGATCACTTCCACTGCTCCTGTGCAGTCCTGCATTTATATGACACTTACACAAAGGAACATTCTCTGCTCAGGGAGGGTCTTCAGAACACCTCTGTGACACTGGCAGTACATTTTAAAAATCAAAATAAGACTCTGAATAATTAGCGGCACGAGGGAAACTGGGGGGGGCAGGAAATGAAAGGGAGAATACAGGGTTCTTCATGTAGAAATAAGTGTCTGGCTGAGCAGCAGAAGAGGAAACATCTGAAATCAGAGAGAAAATTGAGTGCTGGGAGAATAAAGCGAAGCAAATCTGCAAATACAAGCAGTGCATGACTAGAACAGCAGCAGCACACAGCTCTTCTTCCAGAAGCAGGAAGAGCCTGATGGATTGAGCTGTGGACCAGGACAGAGAAAGACTGGATTCATTTTCCAGCACAGCTGGTGACCTTTCCTGTGGAAAGGCAAGTCCCTTCCTCACCATTCATGTCTCAGCTTCCCTTCCCCACCTGTAGAAAGGGATATGAAGACACTCATCTCATTTGTAAAGTTCACAAATGTCATATTGAAGAGAAGACTTTATTACTTCCTTCAAGGAGCAAAATTGGTAACATGGGAAGGGATCTTGCAGTAAATTATATTTTGTTCTGCAAAACCACTTCCTGCCCCATCCTCTTGCAGATGATTAGCCACCCTGGTTTTTTTTCACCTTTCCACCTCACTGATCTAAAGGAAGAAAGCTTTAGAGGTCAAAATTAGAGAATTGTTGTAATTCTTGGGCCGAGTGCTTTAAAACAAACACACAGCAAGGGAAAGAAAATTACAAACAAGCTGTTTTGGCTGTGATGAGAAAAGAAGAAATTCAACTTTTCCAGCAGGACAAAGTGTATTTTAGCCAGAGGCAAGGAATAAGGTCTCCTAGATCATGGTGCTGTAGTAATCCTATTCCCTTCTCCCTCTTCTTCCCATTCCTATCTTCTCTCCAAAGGAGCCACCAGAAACCTGGTCCTCGAACCTCAAATGGATCTCAAGCCCCAGATGAGCAAACCACCAATGGGGTAATTTTCTCTTGCAGAGTTAATCCTCATTACCAGCACACAGCACAAAACAAAACACAACCAAAATCTTATTTCTCATGTCACCAGCCCTTTGCAGCGAGCTCAACACGGCAACAGCAAATCCACCCCATGCAGGAAGCCCTGCATAACACCAACCTCACCACACAACTTTAAGACAAAGTGAACACGAAAATACAACAGAAATTATTGATTTCTAACCAAGAATTCCCATCTAGTCTGCAGGGCTTCCACAAAAAATTTCTAATTCACCCCAAACCACAACCTGTACAGTGCACACAACCAACTTTGCAGGATCACACTGCAAAAGCAGCAGTTTCTTTTGTTTGATGGCATGTAACTTATTGTATTACCTCAATTTATTGCCTATATTTCTCTTAGCTCCCTATCTCTTGGAAAGATCAACTCTTGAGCAGCTTGCTTTTGAACCTTCAGATGGTGAGACAGTAGTACTCTTTATTTATTTACTGAAATAAAACTGAATACTGCTCCTGAATACTGAAAGCCCTGTGCTTGTCAGATTTACATACTGCTGCAGAGCCATCACTGATCACTTGGGTTCAAGTGTAAAAAATCCCTTTATAAGTCTGTTTAAGTAGCTCTTTTATCATAAGTAGAGTACTCAACAAAACTACTTGTTATTTTGAACAGCATGAGAAACAAACACTGATTTCTTTTCAGTTCAGGACAAATCAGGTGATTTTGCAAAACCTTATACATTGTGGTGACTTACACAGCATGATTATCACAGCAAACTCAGAACTGTTCACAGCAAAGGTTTGTCAGAGCCACTCAAAAGCCTAAGTTGTGAAAGAATGCATGGTAACAGCTGTACTTGCTTTGTACAGAAAGAGCCAGATAATTAAACAAGCAGTATTATATCACACAGATTGTATGATACACAACAGCATTTAACAAGTTCGTTCTGGAATTGCTTCTGGAGGACTCTTCCTGAAAAACACGCTCTCTGAGTCCTCTGAAACAAAGATAATGCCTTTCCCATGCACCCCCCTCAATTTCAGTCAAAAAAGAAACATGCATTCAATTTCTGATTTTGATCATCTGAATAAAATTAAACTAAGAGTGTGGCATCAGGAAATTAAGACCCATCACTCTCTCCAACACAACATGAATATTCAAATAAGCACACATCTCTGACTCATAACCCATTAATTTCACAAATTACTAATCTTTCTTTCCCCTTGTCTTCAACTTGCAGTTTAAGACGTCGGAAGCACTCCATGACAATACAGGGAAAAAGTGCAGGAGTGATTACCAGATGAGAGGAAACCCCCTTATCTAATCTTAAGTGTTCCTCCTAGGAAGGAAGAAAAGTGTCCATAGGTGGTTTTTCTCATTTACACATGGGCAAAGGTCGCTCTTGGGTAATTTGACAGATCTAGCTGATGTGATATCAATGCCCCTCTTTACCATCCCTGCAAAATCATGACAACCAAGTGTGCTGGTTTGAGCTGGGGATAGAGTTAATTTTCTTCACAGTAGCTAGCACAGGCTGTGTTTTGGATTTGTGCTGAAAACAGAGCTGAAATATAGAGATGTTTTTGTTACTGCTGAGCAGCTCTTGCACAGAGCCAAGGCCTTTTCTCCCTCTCACCCCACCCCACTACTGCCAGGCTTGGTGTGCACGAGAATTTGGGATGGGGACAATGCCAGCCGACCCCAACTGACCCCAGGGATATCCCACACCATGGCGTCATGCTCAGCATGTACAGCTGGGGGAAGAAGGGGGAAATGTTTGGAGTTATGGTGGAGGAGTGAATGAGTGGCTGTGTGGAGCTGAGTTGCCATCGGGGTTTAAACCACAATGCCAGGGAAGGTGCTCCGACTGCTGGGAAAAGTCTATCCTAAGGCCAGTCTCAAAAAGAGACAAGCAGCAGCACCCAAGGAAGTTGAGGTGACTGGGCTTCACCTCCAGTCAGGAAAAGTCTCAAATAAAAACCCCCGGAATCTGTTTCCAAGGACAGATGTGCAGTCACAGACACTCAACGAGGAATTTCACGGGCACACCACACCTGACCAATCTCACTGCCTTCTACATCAAGACTGGATGCACAGATGAGGAGAACAGTGGCTGTAGCACATCTTGGCTTCAGTCAGGCTTTGGACACCACCTCCCATGGCATTCCCATCTGGAAGCTGAGGATGTGGGGCTGAACGAACCAGCCATGGCATGGGCTGAAGATGGGCTGCAAACCTGGGTCCACTCATGACAAGCAGAGAGCCCCAGAGGTTTGTGAGTGGAGGAGAAACTGTTCCACAGCCTGGAGAAAAGGAGGGTCAGGAGAGATTTTCTCACTCTTTACAAGTCTCTGGCAGGAGAGTGCAGCCAGGTGAGAGTCAGTCTCTTCTCCCATGTAACAGCAACAGGACAAGAGGACACAGCATCGAGCTGTGCTAAGAGAGGCTCAGGGTGGACACCAGGAGGAATTTNGGACTGAAACCACGATTTGATTGGACTGCTACCAACACCCTGACTAACTGGGTGTCAGGTTGTATTCTGACTTTGTCAGTGTTTTCCTTTTTGTTTGTTTCTTCTTTTTGTACTACTACATTTTTATTTTTTAATAATTCCTAGTAAAGAACTGTTATTCCCATTCCCATATCTTTGCCTGAAAGCCCCTCAATGTCAAAATTATAATAATTCAGAGGGAGGGGGTTTACACTTAGCAGACACCTGTCTTTCCACTCCAAGACAAGTGGTCACAGGTTGGACTTGATGGTCTTGGAGGTCTTTTCCAACCTCAGGGATTCTGTGGTTCTGTGAAGGTTTTCATCAAGAACCTGCATGAAGGACAGACTGCACACTCAGATTTGCATGGGATCTACATCAAAGGGAGTAGCTGACATGCTGACTGTCACAGCCACCAGTTACATTTTTTGAGGTTCAGGTTGGACAACAGGTAATATTTCCTCCCCAGGAGACTGTGGCATGGCACTGGAATACTCTGCCTGGACAGAACATGGATTCTTCATCCTCAGAGGTTTACAGGACTTGGCTGGGCTCAGCCATGGCACACCTGCTCTGGTGGCAGCCCCAGCTCATCTGGGATGTGTGTTAGGTAACCTACAGAGCTTTCTTGCAACCAACATTTTTTAAATATCTACCTGATTTCACTGGGGCCTGGATCCCTCCAATGGATTTATTTAAATGTAGTTAAACGTTTTTAAAATGGAAGAAGCATCGTGTACCCAGGAGTCTGCTAATGTTTGTATTCTGAGCACACTGCAGGACTCCATCAGCGCAACCCAAACCAGAAACTGTTCCTGCAATTGCTCTGGACTGTAATGACTTGATTTTGAGTAATTTTACAAAGCACCCTTAACTAATTCTCCAGGGCCTGGACTTCAAGGTTTCATTATTAACCTTATATTAAAGTTCTCAAAACACAGTGAGAACACTGATCAGAGGTTGTAATCTTCACATGATTTCAGTCTGTCTTTCTCCACACACAAGCTCTGCTGTTGCTGTTTCTAATGGTTTATGTTTCTGATGAGAGAGGTCTTGTCCTTCCAGTCTCAATAACATCAATTAAGAGACAAGGGAGAAAGAACGCTTGTGCTTTTAATTAAGTTTTTTCTAGCCAATGCCTATGGAAGGGGATAGCGGGCTGGCATGGAAAACCCTGCAGTTGTGCAGAAATAGCTATCAAGTGCAAATTCTGGATTTTCCAGACCTGTATCATATCAGCGTGAAATATTTCCGTTAATATCTAAATATATGACAGGAGGTGAGGCTACTCTAGTAAGCAGCATGGAAATAATAGATTTCCCTCCATTCCCAGTGCATCTTATTGGAAAAAAAGGTGTAAAAGCCCATGTTAAAACACATATGAGGTAGTGAGAAGAGTGATACTCCCCAGTTTCCCAGCACTCTTAGTATTTTGATCCATATGGTTCAGCTAAAGATAGACACTGCATTTTGGAAACGTTTACCTGAAATAATTGAAACTAGAGAAAGCAGAAAGGAAGGAAGAAAAAGAGGAAGTGTGATTCAGACAGACAAAGCTTGGCTGTGATTAATGTCAGCTTACGCTAAACACAGCAAATTTAGTGCATAACAAACACCAGAACCACCAAGTTGTATTTTATAAATAACCAGATTCACCAAGGTCTGTCCAGATCCCTGATTAAGGCGTGTCGCCAAACTAAACAACAAATCAGGTTTTAACTAAGTAATTTTGCTTCTGGATGAAATGTCAACTGATAGAATTACTGGCTTTTAATTTTTGTTTTCAAACAAAGGCAAAGCATTTTGAAACTTTTAATTCCTTGCAAGTCTACTCAGGTAAGAAATTGGCTGAAATTGGTGTGATTTTGCAAACAATTTTTACCCTGCAATCATCTTCTCTTTTCTCCAGTTCTAATTAGTGCTGCTGATGCTCATTCAGCGCTCAGCTGCGCTGCCGTCAGCGGGGCTGTTCACGGTGTCAGGCAGGATTTTGCATCAGGCAAAGCCAAAATCCCCACCAGGCAACCAACATCCCACTCGCATGGGATGTCACAGGAGCCCCAGGAACTGCCTTATCATCCTGTCTTACATGGAGGAGCCAGAATTCAAAAGAACCCCCTAATTTCCACCAAGAGTGCAGAACAGGTACTTACAGCTCGGGATTGAAGTAGGATGTGACATCAGGATCAGGCACACCTGCTACAGCAAAATTGCTGCTCCCAGTGTCAACCAGAATATTTAACTGCCAAAAACAAAAGCAAAAGAAAAACAACAACAAAAAAGGAGAGGTGATTTGCATATCCAATTAAATAAATGAACAACAAAAAAATCATTGCAGTTTTTGTCGAAACTACCTTCAGTTTTAATGTCATGGTGAGCACTGCCCTGAGAAATAAATTTAGTGACACTTTTGGGAAAGATAAGCTGCTGCAGCCCATCCAAAACAGCTGATCAGGCTGAAATGTTTTAAAATAGTCCTGTTCCTGGAAGGGGGAAAACCCGCCAAGCCCACATTTGCACAGCAGATGAATTCCTGATCATCTCAAATTTCTTTTTGGCCCAAGCCCACATTTGCACAGCAGATGAATTCCTGATCATCTCAAATTTCTTTTGGCCCAAACCATGAGTCTTGACAACCTGTCCAGAACACAGGCTGGATTATGGACTGCTTAAAGCCTTGTTTGTCTTAGAGCTTGTGAGATTTCAAGGTAGGGGCTGAGTGCAGGTCTGGACAGAAATAAGCAGAAGCACGAAGCTGCCTCGTGGATTGGAAAACACAGGAGCAATGCCCAGTTCATCCTGAGCAGCAGCAACCTTCCACAGCCTTTACCACCTTTAAAAATGAGGATAGCAGATTTATTAACACCGTGATTGAAAGGTGGCCTAAGAGGGGGCCACTTGTTTGGTTGATTGGGAGGGCGATTTAGGCTGAAAATTGCCACATGGACAAAATGGGACACCTCCTTTCCCCATCTAGCTCAGGTAACCAGGCTGATCCATCACAGCTTCACGATGGCAAAGCTGAAACTGCAGCCACATGCTGGAACACCTCTTTCAGTGAGACCTGGAAACTACATTAGGTACAGAGCCATTAAATGACAAGTTTAAGTCAATCAGAGACTCTACTCCTCCCAAAAGTAATGGTCACACTTTTCCCCTGCTCTTGACTGGATGCTTCCCAGACCTCCCTGGCAAAGCCACAGGGCTGTGATGCAAATCAGATCAGGTTCCTCACTTACAGACACCAAGAAAAAATAGCATTTTGCCATATCAGACAGCGACTCAAACAGATACAGTAGGAGTGGATACCAGAAAAGGGTGATTCCCTCCTTTGGTGACAACACGGTCTCAGACTGGCTTAAAACACCTGCTCCCCAGAAAAATATTAAAGAATTAAGGATTTTCCTGTAGAAGGGAGTGAGATATGAAGGTTTGGTTGCCTATGGCTTAAAGCCAGCTCAAACCAGCCCCTTTGGTAGTCCCCATCTCTCCTTAAGATGTGATGTAGCTTGGGATTTACAATGGGAAGGGCAAGAGAAAAAGATCAGGGAAACAAGTTTTGTGTTGACAAAGGAAGTGGAGAAAAAGGGCTGAGCTCAGAAATGAGTGTAAGCACAAAGGAGGATAAAGCATTTGAAAAAGATGTGCTGAATCCTTCTCTAATAAGACTGAGTGTAGACAAAAAGTGTGAGTCAATGTTTAAAAAACATCTTTGGTTTGCTCACAGAGGAGGAGGGAGGTGATGGTTACCCTTGTTTCACCCTTTTAATATAGTATGGGACTGAGGAGCTCTGAAATTCAAACAAGAACGCAAAACCAACCAGTAATTTCTGAGAATCTCTTCTGAACTGCAGGCACATTCTGTCATTGGTATTCCCAGCCCTAATCTTGCAGAAATTTTAAGACTAAAAAGAAACAAACCAAAAGAAACAACCTTAGCCAAGTGCCTCGCTGCATCCCAGATTTTAGATTAAGCAAAGACAATGCATTAAAATTTATTTTGCAACCACACAAGCTAGACAGAGACATCTGAAAACAAAAGGACATGCACAAGTTCACTTGGCTCCAGGAGCTGAGGCTTTAAAAGAAAATAAGAACCTCTGAGGCACTGCAATAAAATCCAAAGTTTGCTACATACTTCATTTCAATGATATCAAAAGCCTAACATTTTTTTCAACTAACCAACAAAGTATGAACTATTTGTTTCCCTCCCTTCTCTAGCATAGAAATCATATTAAAAATAAACAACAAAGAGCAGCTCCAACGTGTGCGTGCATCTATCAGAACCAGCAAAATTTCCCTCAAAGGGGTGCTGCGGGGCTTAAATTAATTAGCCTTTCCGAGGTAGTCTGTGATGCTTGAGTAATGGGCACTATACATCAGCTGCATAAATAGACATAGGTGTTGCCTTAGCCTCAGTGATATTGCATGGCAGTGTACAAGGAGGAGGACTTGGGGAAAAAAAACCAAACAAACCAACCAACCAAAACCAAACAAAAACCACTAAACATGACACATACGAAAGGTATTTTACCCCCGCACCTTAAATACAATATTATCGTCACGGAATTCAGAAACCGTCGAGGGAAAGGACGAATTTACTACCCACAGGACGGAGCAAACCAAGATTCTCAGAAGAAAAGAGATATCCCCCCCCCCACAAAGAAAGAGGGAGAGCACAAAGCTGGCTAACCATGCAAGCTCCAGCCCACTCGGACGCAGCAGCGCTCACATGACAGATGCTATTGAGGCTGACATTCTCCATCCACATGTTTGCGCGTAATGAGATGCAGGCGGCCGGGGCAGACACTGATTTATTGTAGTCCTCACAATAGCGCCAGGGATTAGCAGCTCATTTTGGGGTGGGTATAATGTACTGGGTTCCCTTTCTCTCCTGGCTACCCTTCGGGTCTGGATTTTCTTTGGTGCCCTCATTAAGGGCCACTTTCATGTTGTCTCCAGTGCTTCATTCCACGATGCCTGCCGCGCTCATGGAGCTGCTGGGGCAGCTTTGGGCAAGCTCTGGAGAGTCACAAGGTGGCCACTGAAGGAGCTGTGGTCCAGGGCTGTCCATCCTGTCCTTACTCAACCACGGAGAGCTGTTGGAACCCTGGGCACTGAGAGTTTTAGACTTTCTGTGCTGACAGGCACTGACCCCCAAGAAAACACTGCATTTGACCTGAGAGTGTGGAGAAGGCTTCCAAAATTGAATGATAGCACTGGGATTATGGGTGTGTAGTTTGAACAGAAATGTGTAATATCACATGGTGGAAAATTTAGAGTTCAACGTTTTAGAATATAGTAATATATCTATAAAGCAAGATGGAGGTTTTAGGGTGTAGGCCAGTCCTTCTTTTTCACCTTCTTTTTCATGGGTCTGGGTGGTATCTTGTAATTGGGTAAAAAAATCCTCATTGTGGACCACGGGTGGTTGGTTATTGTGTTAAAAGTAAAAATAATTTAGGTGTCATTTCATAATTGAACAGTTTGTGCTTAAAAGGCCTTGTAGAGAGAGAGATAGGGGGCCATTTATTTTGTTAGCTAAAAGTGCTGTAGAACTCACAGTTTGTGAGACTGTAATATAGATAAGAATTAATAAACATCTGAGTCCGAACAAGAAATACCGTCCTGCGCATTTAATCCCGACCCTGGAAAAAAGAAGATAAAATGCAACAGAGAGCAGCCCTATTGAGAATGAGTTGTGGGTGCTTGGGTGGGTGAGAGGTTGGGCATGTCCCAGAAATGTCAACTTGCAGCCCAGAAAGCCAAAAGTGTCCTTGGCTGCATCCAAAGCAGCATGGGNNGAGCTCAGTGTGGCCTTGCAGGGCCTGAAGGAGCTGCAGGAAATATGGAGAGAGACAATTGCCAAGGGCTGGAGGGACAGGTACTTTCCTTTTGCTTTTGGAACAAGCAAAACTGTTGTTGTTTTTTTTTTTTGCAAAAAAAAAATTTTTTTTTTTTTTTTTTTTTTTTTTTTTTTTTTTTTTTTTTTTTGTGTGGTTTTCAAGTTCAATTTCAGACCTACACAACAGACACTGAGAGCAAATGCACTAAATTGTTTCTTCCCTCTGAAGGTCACCTTAACCACAGCTGTGGGATATGAAATCTGCACCTAATAAAGTACCTGGAGATTATTTTGCTGTCTGCATTTCCCACATGCAAATAGTGCTGTTATTATTAACAGGATGCTCATAAAGATCCCTATTTTACAGTAAGCAAGACAGGAACATCCACCTCTGTCATGACAAACTCACAGAGGGAATCTGACACTATCTAGATGCCGTAAATTTGTGGTTATAAAGAGAAGCAAATCCAAACTTGTTTACTGAAAGTCACGAACACTGAAAGAAGAAACCTCGGAGGTCATGCATTTTACATTTTTTCTGCTCCGAAGGGGCAGAGACACTAAAAATCTCCAGTCCTAATGATTTCTTTCAACTGGAAGTCAAACACTGTCAATACTTCAAGGATCCCTTAAACTTTCCAGTGCTTGATTCAGCACCAGCATCAAATAGCACTTGCTGCATTCTACACAGCTTCAATAATTTAACTTACCACTATGTCTTTAATATTTTTAAGCCTTCCATTGCTAAATATTGTTATATTTTGCAGTCAGAAAAAAACCCAAAAATTGCCTATTGATGTGTTATCTTTTTTTCACTCAGCAAAGCTTTGGCTGTCTGTGGTTCAGGCACCTGCCCTGGTACAGCAGGTGATGTCAATATGACACATCCACACTAGACTGGTTGTTATTCATGCCTCATTTAACTGCCTGGCGTAAAACAATTTGCAGTTATCCACCATGCATTCAGAAAGTGACTTCCTTCACATTTTCTAAGGAAAGTGAGAGCAGCAATCATTCATTTTTTGTTGCATAGAGGTTGCTCGTATCCCTTAGCTGGGACAGAAGTTGCTTCTGTTCTGGTACACACCCTGCTCAGGTTTTGTAGAAGTTTCTCTTCCCTGTTCTAGTTTGAGGTTGGGAGGTTTTGGTAACTTTCAGAAAAATACACAAAACAAATCCCACAGGCTGAAAGTGCAAAAGGGATTTCTTTAAAGCACCTGTCTGCATGATTGAGCATTCACAGCCTTTTCCAGGTGTGGAATCCCACGGCTTGCCTGCAAACTTGTTGCTTTTGATGTGATTCCCCAGGTCACCCACACTGAACGAGGGATACTCTTCATCCCTGCTAAAAGACTGGTCCATAAAAAAATCCTTTTTTTTTTTTTTTTCTGGAGTTCACGGGTCTGATCAATCCTTTTAGGTCAAGCAATAAAGTTCCACCCCTGGACAGGCTAACTTTCTACAGCTGAAAGGAAGCTGGAGTGAGCTGGTGTCAGTCTTTTCTCCCAGATAACAAGTGACAGGATGAGAAGGAATGGCTTCAAGCTGCACCAGGGGAGGTTTAGGCTGGATATTAAGGAAAAATTTTCTGTGGAAATTGTTGTAAAGCACTTGACCACACTGACCAGGGAAGTGGAGAAGTCATCATCCCTGGAATTGTTAAAAAAACATGTGGATGTGGCACTTGAGAACATAGTTTATTGGTGAGCATGGTGGTGGTGCTGGGTTGATGGTTGGACATGATCTGAAAGGTCTTTCCCAGCCTTAACTGTTCCATGATTCTCTAGAGAAACCAGATTTCAAAAATGCACTTGGCTCTTCTCATTCCTGCTTCATCTGAAGCATAGGGAGTGGGGAAAAAAAAAAGGAATAGGATTTGCACACACAGGGCCATAAATACAGTAAACAGTCTCATTCAGCCTCACATTTGCTCTGGGGTTCAGTCAAAACTTTAATGATAATTGATAGTTCCCTTCACAAGGCGGCAGAGCAAAGAAGCTGGCTCTGTGAGAATTCACAGAATCCCAGAATGGTTTGCTTTGGAAAGGAGCTCAAAGCCCATCCAGTTCCACCCCCTGCCATGGCAGGGACACCTTCCACTGTCCCAGGCTGCTCCAAGCCCCAGTGTCCAACCTGGCCTGGGGCACTGCCAGGGATCCAGGGGCAGCCACAGCTGCTCTGGGCACCCTGTGCCAGGGCCTCAAACCCTCCTAAAAGGAAGAATATTTTTCTAATATCTCATCTAAACCTGCTGTCTTTTAGCAATGATATCTCTTTTCATGATGAAAACTACAAGCCATCATGCCTCCTCTGGGATTTTAACTCGACCCAAGGGCACCCCTTTCTTTTCCCTTTTTTCTTGTCCTCAGTAAAGAGCACAACCATTCCACACCAGTAACATTCATGTGTCACTCAAAATCTCGTCCTGCTGTGCTTTCATGATTTCTCCCAAAGCACCCACTTAAAACAGGGCTTGTAATTCTACTCTGCTTGCTGGAGCATGCCACACAGTGAACTATGACAAATTAAAAAAGTTTTTATCCCCATGCAGAGACCAGAAATAGGAATCTTCCCATTACCTGCTCAGGAGCTGTTACCACACATCAGGACGTAGATGTAGAAGTCCACCCCAGCTCACCTCTGAGCTTGCACCATCTCTTAATTCTCTTTCTTATTTTGTCCCACACATAATAAACCCTCCAGAAAATAATCTGCTAGACAGTGCTTAAAAAAAAAAAAAAAGGGTTCAAAGAAGTCCTGCTTCTTGTTAGGGATTAGCAACTAGAAATCATTTGGGTAACAGCTCTTCTTTTCAAGCTGGTTAATAGATAGGAAAATTAGTTGGCAATTTAAATGCTGCCTCATTTAACACAACGATTCCTAATTACATTATCAGCCCATCTGGCAAGAATTGCTTACAACCATCACACAGAAAAGAAAACACCAATAACTATATGCTGTGTTTGCCCACAGTTATTACGTGTTATTATTGGCACTGACTGTCAGTCAGGTTATTTCAGCAATTTGTTTCTACAAATTAGTAATGTTACAATATACAGTGGCTTTTTAAGCACAGACATGCTGTATGGTTTTTTTCTCCCCTGTGTTACTTAGAGTTAGCATTTAACAGCCTACTTTCTAATAAAAAAAAAGTATCAGAAGGCTAGGCTTTAATATAGATTCTTCATCTGTTCCTCTGAAGATGCAGAAATAAAAGCAATTTAAAAGATGAGTTAAGAGAAATTTTTGGAAGCATTTCTAAATGCAGAGGACTGCAAAGTCAGGCATAAACGTGAAAAGCCTCCACAAAGATTTCTGTTTGCAGAATAATATGTAGTTTGTTTAAAAGGTAAGACTGAAAACAAAACCAGGTAGATTTGTTGGACTGACGCACTGCCCGTGAACATTGGGGCAGGGATACACTCTCCCATTTCTCACAGCTCACAAGCAGTCCCTGCACTGGAGGAACACCTCACCCCAAAGCCAAATGAGCCTCTGCAACTTGGATGGAATCATATTTCACCTCGGAGGAGGAGGAGAAGGAGAAGGAAGAGAAAGAAGGCAGACCCACAATTTACACCAAGCTCAGGAGAAGAATCTCCAGTGTTGCCCTGAGTGAGGTCACCTCACCAGAGCAAACAGAACCATCTGCTCCTCCCTCCAAAGAAACCCCTCCCATGGTCACAAGAAGGGTTCACCCATGCAGCCAAGATAAGAGAGGCATTGTGAGGAAAGAGAAAAAAAGAGTGAGATTAATTTTCTAAAGAGGTTTGTTCAGCAGGTGGTGCCCACATTTTGCTGCAGCTCCGGGGATGCAAAGGAAGGTGATTTATTGCTGCACGAAAACGTGGGCAAACCAGAAGGTCAGGTTTATCACCAAAGATAATTCCTTTCACAACAGCAGAGGTCTGTCACAGAAACTGTGCTGTGTTTGTAGTCTGGGGAGTTAACAGGAGAACAAGTGGCAGCAGCAGCAGACCAAGCTCTCCAGAGAGGGTTTGGCCTTTGCTGCCATTCCCCTCACTCCATGCCCAGATGGTGCCAGGACCTGGGATTTACATTTACTACCTTCACATTTACTACCTTCACATTCACTCTCTTCCCCAGCCACTTAAAACCTCTATTCCCAAACTCTCACACCCTCAGTGGACCTGGCAGAAGACCAGGAGTTTTTCCCCCTCAATCTCTCCATGATCTGCACTGCCAGACTGGAAGGAGTATTTCTTTTTTCCTGCCTGAAAAGCAATAATCTCTTTCTTTGCCTGAAGATTACAAAGTACTATCTGGATTAGCCAATCTATCCGTGCTTAAGAGCACTGCATGCTTCTGTAGTGTAGATTTGTATAAAAAACACAAATGCTAAAATGACAGATTGCTCTGAAGTATAAACTTGCTAAACTAAATTGTGAGTTGAAATATGAGCATCTGACTGCGGGACTGATGAATAGTCATTTTGAAGAAAAATATTACAGGAAGTGCTTTATATATATTATCATTTTGACAATAAGGGAAGGCTATTATGGTTTAAAGACAAAAAAAATAGTCAGCCAATCAATCCTGGTAACAAAACAAAATATCTATTCTTCATTTCTACGCTCTCCTTCCTGCCAATGCCCTCGGTTCCATAAACATTAGCATTCTTTCTGCACATGCCATCTCATGTGCTATCTTATTTTTCAGGCTGAAATTTATTTGCTGTGTCTAGATTTATCATACAACACATCCATCCTATTCATGCTATATGAACATGCTTTGCTGTTGAACATGAGCCATTACTTGCTTATCTTAGAGCTGTGTGAATCGTAGCAATTTTGTCTCATAGCCTTTTCAGAAAAGATTAACCTTTTTTCCCTCTTTTTTATTCCCCCCCCCAGATACAAGTCTCTCTTCCACCTTACACCCTATAGCAGACAAAACCAGGTTTGTGAAGCAATCCTGTAGTTCACATAAACCAGCTGCAGCTGAAGTCATGCTCTGCTCTAAGCACTGGGTTTTAAGGAAAATCTGGACTAATTAGAGAGTAACAACAACAATCTAGAGGTCTAGGAAAAAAAAAATCACCTGTAAATAAGCGTTGACAGGCTTTAAATGGCTTGAGAAGACGAAGGAAAAGTGTGATAGTCTTTTAACAGATGTAGGGGTGCCACAGAGACCCCCAGGGAGCCAAATCTTTCAGAAGGAAGGGGTTGCATGGAAGCCAAGAGGTGCCTTCATCAGCCTTCCCCAGGGTAGCCACCAACACTGAGCCACAAGCAGAGTTAGTGCTTACAGAGAGCAGCAGAAATCCTCCCAAAGTTGAGTGAGGAAAATCTGTATATTTGCTGTACTTACACCACACATGTTCTTGAGTGGAAAGATAATGAGTGCCTAGATAAATGGAGGATTAAAAAACCCCCACAAACACCCTGAAATTCAAGAACAAATGCATGAGACATCAGCTATTTGCGCTTAAGTGCACACAAAGCTCTTGTTAAATCCAAAAGCCTGTTTCCACCTGTTAGTAGGTGTAAAGGAACTAAATTAATCAATTTTCTGGTAATTACAGCACAGCACTGACGAGACAGGGAGGCTGTAAGCCAAATGCCACTGGGAACAACTCTCACATTTAACTGCAAGCCTCGAGAGGAATCCCAGTGCCCACGCAGCCTTGGTTTAGAGACAGGCCAAGTCTAAGCCCTGTGCTGTGTCCTAAATTAGCGAGAGTCTCATCCGGAGCTCACCCTTCCTTCCCTGGAGAACAGGTTGACTTAAGGTGCTGGAGAGACAGCTATCAATTCAATAATTCCACAGCTGAAAAGAGCTTAACTCTTGGAGATGTGCTTGTGAATGGCATCACCCATTTCACAGGCTGCTTCTCAGCATAAAGATCTTTCCGCCTTGGAAACCACAGAGTGTCACCACCACAGGGCAGACCTGCTGGGCAGTGTCCAGCAGGATTTTGAGCTCTTTGGGACAATGGCCAGCCACATCAGATGAAGCCAAGGATGCTGTAGGAGGACCTGAGGAAGGGGAGAACTCCGAGCTCCACAGTAAACAGGGCACTCTCTGAGGTTAAATGTCTGCTGTGGCTG
>VYZR01091583.1:13655-34832 GCA_013400675.1 Oxylabes madagascariensis
CCGCCCCAAGGTCACCCGCGGCGCAGGGCCCGCGGAGCCCCGGCCGGCGGGGCCGCGCACGCCGCCCGCCCCGAGCTGTTGTTGTGCCCCCGTCCCTCCTCTGCCTTCCCCGGGAGCTCCTCCTTCTCCTCCCCCCGCCGGGCAGCCCGGCCGGGGCCGCGGACCCCCCCGCCGCCGGTCCCCCGCTGCCGCGGAGCTCCTCCGTCTCCCAGGAGCCATTTGCAATAATCCTCGCTGACCCCGGTGGGAGGTGTTTCCTTTCCCCTCCCGGGCCGGTTTGGTTTTTTGTTGGGGGTTTATTTGTTGTTATTTTAACGTTTATTGTTATTATTTCTCGTTGTGACTGTATGAAGCAGTTTTAAAAATGTGAATATCAAAGCTGTAAGGCAGCTGGACTTAAAACAAATGAGTGAATGGAGCCTGAGATGCATTGTCCACGTAAGGTAGCCGAAACAAGTTTTTTCTACCAAAAAGAAAAACCCTGAATCCACCCTTCCCCGACAAACTCAATGGCTCAAGTACAAGATGCAGCTGTTGATTTTAAATATATGCACTTCGTACCGGAGTGTTTGAAATGTGTTCCTGATTTGCAGGACTTACTGTCTTAATTAACCTGTCTGTATTGAATAAACGTGGTCTTGTTTTTATTTTTGGGTCTGTGTCTCATTGTTAACGGGAAATGAGTTCTGGTTCACGAGAACAAAACTGTGTAGGCACGTTCCCCCTTGATCTTCTTTCAGTTGTAAGATCTCCATTTTGCAAGCAAAAAAAAAAAAAAAAATCCCCACGACAATCCGCATAGTCTGATGCAGTGGGACACCGGTTATTAATGCATGGAGATGCAACTGAGCCCCTTTGTTTGCCAGCAGCGTTCATTCGTAAGCCGTGAGACGCCCCTTCAAGCAGAATGTGGCTGTTGGAATTTATAAGTCAAATCATACTGAAACAAAAATTAGGTATTTTGTACTGGGGAAGGAACATGGCTTGTGTTGGTCACTTGTTCGGGTTGTTTTGGTTTTTTTTCTTTCTCTGAGGATACAAGAGAAAAAGACTCGAGAGAGGTTTAGAGAGCAATCAATTTTTTTTTTAATCTATAAACCAGAATTTTACAATTTCATGCTGGCCATTAAGTTCCAATACCTATTTTGAATAGCTTTCTTTGTAAAATTCTGTGTTGGGTTTTTAGGAGTCATTGAGCTTCAAGATCAGAACTGAACACATCAGACAGACTGGAGCTTAACAATCTCCCAACCCCCACTCAATTTGAGGTAAAAGCTTCTCCTTTGAAGAAGGTAGCAATCCCACATGAAAGAAAATGGAAGATGTTTGCCTTTGTCCAAGAGAGCAATTTGAGCAGCTACGTTTACTTGTGTGATTAGTTCTTTCATGAATACATTAAATCCACAAAATATTTTAGATTTCTTTCTCTGCCACAGCTGCTACTAGAAACTGATGCTGAAGGTTTTTAAGATGTCTCACTGAATTCCTCCTGCATTAGGACCAGTATGTGATGATATTATTAGCTTTATCTTGACTAATTTATAAGTTGAATGCAGTTTTTCCATATCAAAGCATGTAAAATGTGAAAAAGGAAGTTCAGTGCATTTTAGAACCTCCTTAATTACTAACATCTGAAGTCCTTTTTCTCATAACTTGGGCTGCTTTTGTGGCATTTTGCACAACTTGGAAAAGATTCAGATCTGCTATTAGTTCTTACTCTAAACAATGATGTACTGTGTAGGTTATCCTTCAAATGAATTTTTATTTGCAATTTTCTTGTTTCTTTCTTTCTTCAGGAAAAAAAATTGTATAGCAGATACAAAGAATATAACCACTAGCCACAACTGAAGAACTAGTTATTCTTGTATTTGTCCTTTAGATGCTCAGGGAGGTAGGTATTTGCTGTGCAGATGCTGAATTTGAACCCTGGGATGAGTAATTTAATTACTAAAAAAGCTGGGGGAAACAAGCTAAAAGCTGGGCATAGCCAGTGGAGCCTGAATAGTTAACTATGGTTAAAAGTATATGGGTGGGGGTCAGCTGGAATTCCGAAAACTGGCGAGTTTGACTTGAACTTTTTGCCACTGATAATTATGCATCGATTTTGCATCTCCTTTCCCTCCCCCCTTTCCTCCTCCCCAAACCCTAGCCCCTGTATACTAATGAGAACAGCTAACTTTACAAGTGTCCTTTGTAGTCATTGAAAGCCTCGAGACATTCCTTTCAAGGATTTTACTAGAATAACAGTTTTCAATAAAGTGGCAGTTGAAGTGAGGCGTAGAAAAGATGCTAATAAATTTCACTGTGACGTGCTGGTTTTTAAGCTTCCTAAATTACTTCTAAAATAGCTTTTACTTTCTCCTTTGTGCAAGGCTGGGAGATGTATATATGAACAGGGTTATAGTAAGCTAAGTGTTTTGCGGAGTGTGTGATGATTCAGTAAAAGAAATTTTGGCCCTTGTTTCAGATAACTTGCTACTTATATCTTCCATGTAAGTCTTTGTCTTCTTCAAAATATAGAATATGTCACTCCTTCATAAGGGAAGGGATCAAACATGGCTCATTTTGGTTTTGGAAAACAAATTTTAAAATATGTTGGACCAATTGAAGTATTGCCAGAAGGTTTCTGTTGATTCGTTGCAAATTCACCTTTTCTTTGCCTTATGCTACACTATGCAAACATACAAACTGTGATATAAAAGTCATCATCTGCTTTGTTTCCCAAACAAGATAAAAATTGTTGACCTGGGAAATAATATTTTTTCCAAGTTTTATATATCTGTGTTTCAGAAGTGGGGTTTCTGTACTATATTAAGTCTGTGCCAGTCCTCAAATATCAGTTGTTGGTTTCTAGAGAAGCAAAATGGAAATACATTTGGCCTTCACAGTAAGCTTAAACTTTCTTCATTCGTAAGTGAAAATATAAGTTTAGTTACTGGTTTAAATTTGGAATAAAATTGTGTTTTCATGATAGGCATTTAGCTAGGTTTTAGCTCTTTTTTTTTTCCATACTGTGAAGAAAAAAAATGTTCATACGATTTTTGCAGTGGTTGACATGAGCTGTAGAACCAAAAGTAAACCATTTAGATTTTTGTAACAAGTAACATTTCAATGCATTGGGGAAGAAATTAAATTTCATTTTATCTACAGGGGGCTCTATGTTTTAAAGGTAAATTTGATTTTAAATAATGTTGTAAACAAATGCACCGAAGGCTCACAACCGCATCTTTCAATGTGCCTCTGCGTGGTGTTGCGCTAGCATGGCACTGGGCTGCCACAGATTTTTTATTCGTAGTTTACATTGCTGCTTAACTCCTGAGTTTTCTCTATATGACTGGACAACTGTTTTCCTGACTGCCCAAAACTCAGCTTTGCATTCTAGTTATATCTTGTTCTTTGTATTTCCATGTTCCCTGATCTCTTAAAAGCAACTTGGTTTAGCCAGAAGTCTGGCAGGTAGAATGATTTTTGTCTGCTATTTCCCTTGTGTGACCAATCTCCATTGTAGCTCACTGTTGTGTATTGTACCAGCACTTAGAATCTACTGTAAAAATTATGTTGGCATGGTACTTGGCATGATAAACATGGTGGGAAAGTAGCGACTCCACCCTAAGTCCTTAAAATGAGGTTTAAAAGAAGCCTTTCAAGCAAATAGCAAGCGTATCTCATGGAAGGCATAAGGGAGAAGAAGGACGTATGCTGGTTAATGCACAATTTAAGTTCTGTCAGCTGGGGTCAGTCCCAGTGTTGTGACTTCTCCTCCATCTCCATATAAAAAACATTTCTCATTCTCTCCTAGTCCCTGGCTCCATGATTTTTGTCTCTTCACCCTGCATTCCCTGCCTTAGCCAGGCCGTTTTTTTCAGCTTGCGGTTGAAGTATTTCACTTTTTCATGTCTTTTGTCCATGTTATATTACTTTTCCCAAATATTAAGTAGCTTTGTTCTCTTCAGTTTCTTTTTGGTGGGCGCTTTTGATGTGCTTGTTCACTTGACTTTCAGATATTGTCACTCAGTTACTTCTTGGTGGCCACAATCTGGTTAACTCCTTACAAACCTTGCAGTGTGGGTTGGAGGGCAAGTTACAAACAAGTGCCTTTCATCTTCAGTTTGTGCAGCATAGGGCTGAAATCAGAGAAATCCTGGCTGCAATGAAATGAACAGATGAAGTTAACAGAACTATTTTCAACTTCTATGGGAATTTCCTCCTGGTTTGGTTTTTTTGTTATTGTTGTTTGGTTTGGTTTCTTGGTTTTGATTATTTTTTTTAGAAGTAGCTGGGAAATACCACTTAAAGTGGTTCAATGACTACGTAACTGCCTTTGAGGGGACACAAAAATGACATCAGCAAACTCATTTCCTGAGTCAATGAGTTTGGTTCACTTTTTCTCTTCCAAAAATTATGTTTTAGTTGTGTGACTAACCTCAGTCACCTTTGTCAAAGCTGCAGAATTGTCATTATACAATTTCCTTGGCAAAAGGCAGCTGCTGGAAAAGAATTGGTGCCCACAGAGAGAGGAAGGCTGCAGTGTGCCCAAGCCGCATTAGTAAACACTGTAAACTCCACAGCAGAGGAAGCTACAGGAAATCAGGCACCATAAATTCAGAGGCGTGCAGCATTAGCTGTTCCTTATGCAATATCCTGTATTTAAATTGTATTCTTTTTGCTCCCCATTATATGATATGGTGGTGTCTGGTGGAGTAATACAGCCAGCTAAGAGTGCTCTTCATCATTGCAGGCACTAGGTAGGATATAAGCAATCAAAAGAAATTGTAAGAAACACTTTGTCTCTGTGTCCTCCTTGTAATTACTGACTTGGCATGACTTCATTCATGAAGAGGTGCTAAGGATAGGCTGTAAGCTCCTGAGTTATATGTTCAATTCCAACCCCACGTACATATTTTATAGCAGCAACAATTTTAAAGCTAGGGGGAAAAAAAATTCTGCTGGAACTTTGAGCTTGGAAGCCAAGCGGTAAATTTGAGAATAAATGGACCTGCTTTCATTTTCGTCCCATGTAGGTACTTCAGTCCTTATCCAAGGAACTTCACTGCTCCCTGGCACGCTATGGGGCTTGTGTCATCAGCTGCCCCTTAGGAGATGATCTCTGATTGATTTTACAGCCCAGGGAAGTTGTAGTCTTCCAGCTCAATGGGATCACTTTCAGGATCAGCGCTGACTTAAAAACATTTTTTGTTTGGCGGTAAGGGCTGAAACAGCACCAGGATAAAAATGTTTTAATTAGAGGAAATGGATCCTGGCTGGCTTAATAGTAAATATTTACTGCTCTAAGCATTTTAGTATAAGAGATTTGGGCTTATTTAACCCGCATCACAACAATTGTCCTAGTTTCAAGGCTTAAATCTACAGAAGCATGGGCTCACAGCTGAAGTGCAAATTTGGGTTATTAGTGTTCTTAAATCCACATTGCAATGCCTTTTCTTGTTTAGAAGACTAACTTAGTGTTCAGAGGAAACCACACAGGGCTGAAGCAGGTGACTAAATGCATGTACGTACATCCTCAGCTTCTCCTGCAAAACGGAAGATGAGGGGGATGCCTGTTCCTCTCCTGTTGTCAGCAGGCAGCATTGGCAGTTGCTATTCCGGCAACACCTATCTGTTGATGCACAGGTATGTCCCACTGGTGTGATATCTCATCTCTACATTGTTTTGGAAGATAAAAAACTAGACATTTATGTTTTCCATTTTGCCGTTGTGCTCTGTTAGTTTTCACCAGGTTGCCTTGACAGCTGCTTTCCTCCAATGCCTCCAATGCAAACTTCCTCAGCTGCTGTCAGCTCTGACCTGAACTGTGGCTGGATTCTGGATCACAGGATACAGAAAACTTATTCCCATAAAAAAGGAGTAAGTCAGCCTGGAGCGTGCCAGGCTGGTAGCAGGATGGAAATAAGAAACATAAATTTCCACATCTGCATTTGTATAGATCTGTTCTTCTGTTCTTCTCCCACCTTTTTTTTTTTCTTTCTTTCTTTTTTTTTTTTTTTTTTTCTTTTTAAGGGGGCCACAGTTGTCAAGAATCTCTGGAAATCAAACTGCCTGCCTCACTAGGGGTTTAGAAGTGATCCATGGTCCCTATGTTCACTTTTCCCCTTGTTTTCCTAGAGAACCTTTCACAGCACATTTGGTTTGTGCTGATCCTGTTCTCCAATCTGCAGTGAAACAAAGATGCTTTGGGGCTAAAGAGCAAACATGCTCAGCCTGGGTGCTGTGCATGTGCACACACAAGCATGGATCAGATGTGACTTGCTGAAACAGTACTTGTGTTCAGGGTCAAATGAGCAGATGTTTGAATGACAGTAAGAATAAATATAGACTTACACAAAGGACATGTGCTATTAATTAGATTTAAAACTAAATTTTCAGGGAAAAAAAGTAGCAAAATCTATGGAAGAATATAGTTGTGTTTTTTGTGTTGTAAAAGGTAAGGCAAATGTGTTTTAGTGTAATATTGCCTATGTCCTGGGTGTGTCTTGCCTTGATAGCTGCTCCTGAACAGGCCTTATCTTTGAAAAAGCAGATGAAACCCTACCAGAGCTACCAAATTATTGTAAGAAATAGAATTTCAAATGGATTTTGGTTTACCTGCTTCTTCCTAAACAAAACAAAAATCCTTATTGTAAGGTATATATCAATGCTGAATAAATCTGAAGAATGTCTTCATGCAGGAGTGACTTAAGTTTGCAGCCAGCATAATACAGATCTGCCTTATTACTGCAATGGCTTTAGCTTATCTATTATTAAAAGTCTCAATTATTTTGGCTTCAGTAATTTTAAATATGGTTGCAGAGACATAGAAGTTGAAATTGTGTTATCCAGGAGGCACTACTTTTAAGTTCATAAACTTTAGAAAGTTTTAAATTGGAGAGGGGAATTAACTTGAATGGTAAAACTAAATAGGGTACTGATTTTCCATGGGTGATTTCAGCTTCACAAGTCATTCAGTTTATTTCAGCTCTTATGAATCAGCAGAGGAGATTAATAAATCGACAACAAATGTAATCTTTTGTAAGTGATAGTCATAGAATCACAGAATGGTTTGAGTTGGAAGGGGCCTTTAAGATCATCCAGTTCCAACTCCCCTGCCATGGACAGGGACACTTTCCACTAGATCAGACTGCTCAAAGCCCCATCAAGCCTGGACTTGAACACTTTTGGGTATGGGGCATCCACAGCTTCCCTGGGGAACCTGTTCCAGTGCCTCACCACCCTCACAGCACAGAAAAAGCCATTCCCCCTTGTCCTGTCATTACATACCCTGGTCAAAAGTCCCTCTCCAGCCTTCTCGTAGGCCTCCTTTAGTACTCCAGGTCTCAGGGGGGCAGAGCAGATGGGTAGAATCACCTCCCACATAAGTAAACCTTTAAAACTGTAGGGACTGTCATACTGGGTAAGACCTGCGCTCTGGGTAGCTCAATATCTTGGATGCCAGTCAGCTGCTTCATATCACCTGCTATGTGGTGGAATAGCCCCCAGCAGCTCTTGTCCTGATGTCTGGCAGTTTGGCTCCTTCCTGGTTAGAGTCCCTTCCATGCTGTTGGATTTTGGAGCTTTAGCCATGGGTACAGTTGATTTTCCTGATAGCTCTGCATGACGTTATGGGTGTTCCAGTGCTTTCCGAGCCAGGAGAGCTGCCCTGCTGTATGGTGTTGTCTGCTCAGATTCAAAGCTGCCTCCTGTGGATGGTGGTGGGAGGGTGACAACACGGTCAGGTAGCAAGGTTCTCCCTATGAGAAGCAGAGGGGCTGGCCAGCCCGTCAAACCTGACTGCCTTGACTTGTATGTTTAATGCTGATGATCAAAGAGTAGGAATGGATGTTTCTTGTGGAAGCTGCCTCCAGAGAGGCATGTGGGACTGCAAGTCAGGCTCTACACAAAAAACTCCTCAGGACACATTGGAGCTGACCGGGAAGAGAAACAGAAGATGAGAAAACACTGCACAGAGGTGAGATTTGAACTAACACAAAGATGGGAACAACTCTGGGGAAAAACGTTTTTAGACACTCTAGATCAAAGGATCTACACTGAAACCCACTTCCCCTTATTTCCCTTACTAACTCCTAGAGAAAGAGGTTACTGAAACTTTGACAGCAGATTATGGAGCCCCATCATGAGAGGACAGATTGGTAGAGACCCATGTGGAGAACTGTCAGTAGAAACAAACTTCCTGATGGGAAAAAGCAGTTTCATGGCAGAGAAAACTAAGACAGACTTGAATAGCTATCCTTGACTGCATACAAAAGGGTGTGGAAATGTGGACAGTGACTGTGGGCAGCACTGACTGTTCCTTCTGTTCTGGTGTGCTGTTGGGTCTTGCTGGGGTTTTACCCTTTTCCTGTCACTGATTGACTCTGGGATTGTGGGTTTGCAGGACAGATGGCAGGACAGACAAAGTTTGGGGGCTTGCCCTGCATCAGTACTCCTCAACACCCCAGCACTTGAGATCTGAACCTTTTGTCTAATGCTCCACTTAGAAGTCTCGGCCTCTATGGGGAAGTGGGAGAAGTACAGCACTGCCCAGTCTGATTTCTAACCTGTGTGGTTATTGACTCCGTGGTTGTTACAAAGTGATTTTGACAGCACTGGAGTTGTAGCAGCTACACCTTCCTCATCAACTTGCTTCTTTCTTTTTTACTTTGTTTAAGTTAGTTAGTTGCTACTGCACTTCTATCCATAGCACAGTGAACAAAATTAAGTATGAGTAATATCTATTGGCTTGCTGCTCTTTTGACTGTACATTCAGCAACGATGACAAAATTTTGTTGGTACCAAAGACTTCAGCACTTAGGTTGTCATTTATAGCTCACAGCTGAAATTCATGCCCCTGGGTGTTCCTGGCATCATCAGCTTCCCTTGAATAACTGCTGTTACTCAGTTGTTAACACTCACACTGTATTTGGTGATGTCTCTGGGGTACAGCAAAGCTGATTATATAATTTACCACATCCTTATGTCCTGGATATAAGAATAAACCTCTTTCCCATGAAGACAGCAAGATATTGGAACAGGTTGTCCAGAGGTTGTAGTTTTCTCTCCTCGGTGGGTTTGATTAGACTGGAGAAAACACAGAGTAACATGGTCTAACTTCAGAGCTGTCCCTGCTTTGGACAGGTTTCTAGACTTGAGATCTCTTGAGAGATGCTTCTGACCAGAATTATCCTATGATCCCACAAAGCTGGCATATTTGCTTGCTGTAAAGTATTTCTTTTTAATGCAATACATGGAATTCACCCAGCATTTCCCTAAATCTCAACTAGGAATAAGGAACCCAGGCCACATGAATGCAGTCCTTAGCAAGCATGTCATTTCAAGGCTTTTCCTGCCGTAGGTTCATTCACCCTGACTACTACTCTCATTTAGAGTTCTATGATTGAAAAGACCATTCTCCTCAGTCTTTTCTATGTCTAGATTCTGGTATTTCTCACTGAAATCTGTGAGGCTTCAAAAGCAATAGTATCCTTTCCCTAGGCACTGCTTGCTCATCTAAGACAAGGAGGATGTCCACTGTTCAGCTGATACTGCTCAGGCAGACACATGCACTTTCTTCTCCAGCAGTAGAAAAAACAGACAAAAAGGACAGAAAAGATGGCAGATGTCATCTTTGTGGTTTGGGCATTCTTACTTTCCTCCATGGCTTTCATCTGGATCATTTGGATCATACCTTTGGACTCAAGAGGAAACAAACCACTGCAATATTCATGTGTGCCCAAGGGCAAGGGTTATTCCTAAGAGGCCAAGAAAAAAGCCTTTTTCCTGGATTTGAAAGACCCCAGTCCCCTGTGTTCTTAGGATTGTGTTCATAGTGGCAGCTCTTGTCTCAGTAAACCCAGTGTTTTGGGACTTGACAAGAGCTGACACCACCCTGTGTATCAGGAAGCAGTTTCCTGTGTACCAGTGATTTCTCAGAAATTGTTCTAGGCCAGTGCCTGTGTGGGTGTTTCTGATCACTATGCCTGGACAACAAAACCATTTCAATTTTGGTTGTTCAAGATGAAAATTGAATGTGAGGTCAAATTTCTCTTTGGTATATAATTAAATTGATATCCTTTCCTTCAGATAAGCCTGAGACCATCTTTCAGACCTTTCTGTGTGCTCTGTACATCTCTGCTCCCCAGCATATACCTCCTATTCTTCTTTTGGCATGGGCTTTAGGAAATTCAGAAGAAAGCCCACATGTATGATCTTAGCAGGGCATGGCCAGCCTGGACAGTTCATCTGTCCAGACCTCCTGAAGCTATCACTTAATTCTCCAACAGCATGGGCAAGTTGTTCAGTTTTTCTGAATGACAGCATCTCTGAATCTCACCTGGAATATTGGTTGGTTAGCTTCCACAGGGATGGGTTCTTCAAAGTCAAACCAAACTCCCCCAAGGTTTCGGTTATATAAGGTCAAATATTACGAAAAAAAAGTGGGGATGTGTGTGGAGTTCTCTATGGCGGCAGAACAGAGTGGTAATTCTTAGCAGTCAGACATTTGTAACAGATGCACGTATGCTCCCAGAGCAGAGTGTATATGGCCAACACATCTCCAAGAGCCAACTCTGAGGAACTAACCATTCTTTCCCAATTAAATATCAAAAATGGGGAATGATGGATGGTTTAATCAGGCCCATTGAATAATTTACTCTGGGGCAGACCGCTCACATTTTTTTCCAAATGTGTCTCTGCACAAGGGCTTTTCTTGATCCTTAATTCTTCTCCTCTCATCTGAAATGCCATTATTCTCTGTTGCTCTCCGTGGGAGGCGTGACCAGAGCCTCACATGGCAATGCAGGCAGAAGCACTGCTGCCTGCTCTGAACCACCACAGTCCTCTCCCTTGCCTCTATCCCTGCCTTTCAGAAACTAGAAGAGCTTGTTTGGTTTTTTTTTTAACAAAACTGCTGAACTGTCTCCTGTAATACCCTATTATCCTATCCTGCTGCAATGTACTGCTTTTGATTTTTGCTTGGCTGGTTTGCTAGCAAACCCCTTTTACATGTATATGTACTGCACTGGCGTGCCAAGAGGCGAGCAGAGATATGTCTACCCTGCTACGCGTTTGGCAAAACCAAACCAATCCTTTTATCACCAAACGAGATGTCATTATAGCCACTCTCTGGCCTCTCCCTCAGCAAAACGTGGCTCTAAAAAAAAAAAAAAAAAATGCAAGTCTCCAGCCCGTCCTATTAGAGTTAATGAGGAGAACTGGGTGAAAGTCAGCGGCGCAGGGGCCGTTCCGCTCCGGAGGGGCGGCAGCGAGCGGGGCTGGGTGAGTCAGCGCAGTGGGGCCGGGCAGGCGGCACGGCACGGCACGGCACGGCACGGCACGGCACGGCACGGCACGGCACGGCACGGCACGGCACGGCACGGCACGGCACGGCACGGCACGGCGGGGCTCACACCCCGCACAGCCTGGGCTCACACCCCGCACAGCCTGGGCTCACACCCGCACAGGCTGGGATCACACCCCGCACGGGCTGGGCGCTCCCTCCGCGGTTATCCTCGCACCTCCCGCAAGTGCCAAGCGGAGGGAGAGCGCCTTCAAACTCCGTCTCTGAGCGCGGGGATGCAGGATCCGTGCCAGAGCTCGTGTCAGCTTTGAGCCGCTGTTCTCCCGTGTCGTGGGGCTCTGACGGGGCAGATGAGTGCTTCCCATTAGATACCCACAGACACCAAAAATAGACGCTCCATTACTGCAGCGTGCTAGCTGACAGTAATGATAGGGCTCTGCTTACTAGTTCAGTTACATACTGGCAATCTGGCCTCTTCGCATGCTTTATTTATCAGGTATTAATTGCAACTTCCACTTATCACCCCCAGCCTAAATCACTGCATTGTCTGTTGCAGCGGTCAGACATTTACTTATTTTTGCTTTTATTATTAGCACGAGAAAACTCAATTACAGGCGAGCAGGCATGCATACACAAACACACAGTAGTAGGTCTGTGCTGATGTTCTTAAAGATACACATCTGCTGATACTAAAAATAGCTCCTTGTCAGCAGCTTGGTAATTTTAGGCTCAATGAGAATTCATCCCCATGGTAACTGTACAGTTGTTGAATCATTTATTATTTGAGCTTCAAAATCACAACAGTGCCGGCAATTTTCATCCTCTGAACATTTTTAAGGACCTTTTGCAGTGTTGCAATACTCCTTGCTCCACACCATCAATATTTATCAAGTAAACAGCTGTGGCCCTTGAACTGACTACCTGCTTCTCCTTGGACGTAGTGGGGCTGGGATACTCGATAGCGGGATGGCAGTTTAAATAGGTTTCACTTTTGTGATAACAGCAGCCCCGTGATGTGGCTGTTTGGCCAGGGCTGGTACACACGAAGCCCTGCAGATTCCCAACTGGCAAAATGAAACTTTAAAGTGTCAACCTAAGCCTCTGTCTTTGTCTCGAAAGACAGAAAGCAAGATATCTCAGGTCTCTGTGTTGCAAGAGGTTTTGTAGATAAGAGGCTGTTAGTTTTTAACCTTTCAGATAGACGCTGTTGACCCCAAGCCGGTGAGGGGACACACTGCCTGGCTTTGTGGAGATAAAAGCTGTTTGCACTTTCCCTCGCTTGCAGATAATGCTCATTAGCCATCTTGTGCTAAACCCAAGAGAAGTCAGAGCACTAGGCTAGCAAAGACTAAGGTGAAACTCAGGTTCCGTGAGACCAAGGGTTGCTCAGACCCCGCTGTCACGGAGTCTGCAGAAAGTGGGACCAGGGTAAGCTCTGCAGGGTGGGGCAGGAGGTCAGAGTGAGCACTGTCAGGTTTGAAACAACAGAAATCACTCAGCAGCAGAAACACTTCCATAGCACACAAATTGCAGTGAAATGGGGTGCCAGAGACTGATTTCAGGATGGTCCAAATCACAGACGCCAGCTCTCTCACCAGCGGCACGCGTGACTTTTGTTGCACAGTTGCTAGCCATTGGATTTACTGGAGTGCACGGCACAGAGAGAGCTGTTACGTTTTAGGTAGAAGAGGTTCAGTCCCTTTTAGTCTTGACAAACCGGGATCTGAAAGCCTGACCCAGAAACACAGACGCTATTCCCAGGTGCCAGCAGTTGTAACGTGATACACTTCACAGAGCTGATTCTCCTGGGTTAAAACACTGTAGCTATTACACACTGTCACGACTGCTGCCGTATTTTTAGATCAAATGCACTTTAATTGTGTGAGCTCTTGAGAAGCTCTTGGACAAGGTATTCTGCAAGGTGCTTTGAAATTGCCTTTTGTCTTATTAGTTCAGTTGAGTTGAGCACAACAAAATAAGAATGTGCAGGCGCCTTTTACGGCTGCTGTGCAGCTGCCTTCTACCTTAAGCAGCTTTCTGTAAACCTGTCAGTACCCAAAGTGTGTTGTGCATCACCCTGGCGGGATTTGTCAGGTGATCCTGGTGTGCACTGTGGGGAGAGCCAGTGTCTGCCATCAAGGAAAGCTCAGTTTGCCCTCCAGTGCAAGTGTATGATCACCACTGATGTCAGTTCAAGTCACCTACATGCCAAGAGACAATACGAAGATTTTCTCACAGAGAGAAGCAGGAGAAAGTGGCCCATCCCCAAACCAGCCCCCAGCTCTGAATTTGTCTCCTGGAGAAGTGGTAGCTATTCTTTATTCTTTATTCTTTATTCTTTATTCTTTATTCTTTATTCTTTATTCTTTATTCTTTATTCTTTATTCTTTATTCTTCTTGCATCTGGTTCCTCAATCTGCTCATTTAATGAAACCAGAAATGTCCTTCCTTCCAGTTGGTTCAGCTGCTGTACATTTATCCCAGTGCCCATACGGAGAGAGATTTGGAAGACACTGCCTTTTTGTATTTCCACCTACCAGGCTCCATCTTCTTCAGCTGGGAAGTGCTCTCTGTGGCCACAGCCTCAGCTGGTGGAGAACATGCCAGGTCTCACCGTGCCACAGACAGACACGTCAATAGCAGAATTACTTGCTTGTAGCAACAAAAAAGCTGGTCACAGCTCATAGGTTTTATAATGAGTTGGGAGGTGAAGAAAATCACCTGCACAATAGGCCAGAAGTGGAGTTTATTCTCAAACCCTTTGTGGCCAAGAGCTTGGTTTCAAGCAGTTTTTCCAACTTGCCACAGTGCTGGGTGGGTGGTTTGATTCTGCCCAGCAGGGTGCTGCCCATGAACATGGGCTGGCCATGCCAGAGGCTCCCTGCTTTTCCCAAACATTGTTTTCCTCTTTTCCTGACAAAGGATGAAGATCTGAGTAATGACCTCAAATATGCTGTTACTGCCCTGAGGTGTATAGCTAAGCACAGCACCCAGTTTTACACTGTCACTATTTATTTATTTTTACCTCGTTACACCTTTTTGATCCTGCTTGGGGAGCAGTGGGGGGGATGAACATCCACAGTGATGTTTTGTGATGCTCCAGCAGCATTGCCGACCAGGGCCCCCACAGCCCGTGAGCTCCCCGGGTGGCTGTAACCCAGCATACCTGCAAGCCACCAGCCAAGGCACCTGCACAGTCAGAAGCCTTCACCAGGCACCAGTGAGGCTGTTACTGAACCTGCAGAGTAGCTGCAATTGGTGACCAGACACGGAAAGGAGACCCAGCCTGCCTGAGACTTAGAGTTCAGGTTGGGTTTGAAACTTTGGGTACAGTCTCCTTGAACATAGGCTGCTTTTTAACCTGAAGTCAGAAAGAAATAATGAACATGTCATGCCATTCCATACTATTTTTGCAGTCACTGTCAGAAAAAGAATCAAGTGTTAAAGCTCGTGTCTCAACTCTACCTTACTAGTTTTTCCCATCTGGTTGTAACTGTATTTCAGGGATGGCTCACAAGCCGTGGGGTGCTCTAGTAATGTCACTCTGTCGCTTTGTGCTTACTTTGTGATTGCTTATAAGTGACATTTTTTCCATGTATTATCCCTTCCCACTTCACCTGAAGGCAGACTTGCATAGGCTGAAACTTTTTAATACACGGGCTGCTTTGTTCTGTATTTGGTCTGAATCTTGCACTCCAAGTTACACATCAGTCTCCTAAAAAATGCAGGTGAAGCGGTGCTGTGCGCCTTTTCATATGGTGAGCACATGCCAGACGCTGCTGCTGCTGCCTGCTGAAAGCCGGGACTGCTGGGGAGCTGGCAGCACAGACACCTTCCTCTGTAACCTGATGCTAGCTTTGATGTAGGGGCTCAGACTGGAAGTTAAGGAAAGCCATGGGTGATCCTTTGTTTCCTGGAAGCCAGAGGAGCAGGTGGCGGGACACACGGACAGCATGGACAGAGCCAGCACCCTCTGGATTGCAGCAGCCCATGCCGCTGCCCCTGTGCATGGAAGGACACAAGACATGGGATTTGGTGGCAAAGATCTCAGAGCAAGCACTCAAAAAATCTCACTCTGCTGCTGATGCTTCTTTATACAATGATGGGTAGATTCTGTCTGCAGGCACCAATGTGTAGCAGCTCTCTAAAAAGCAAACTGATTAAGTAGGCCATCTTTAATTTTCTCTGCACTCATTTCTGTACATTCTCATTTCATTCCTGTGCTATTATGGTGGGCTCTCACTGCTAAGTGCACTTAAATGTGACTGCAGCCATGTGAGAGAGGACTCTCCTCTGTCCCTTTCTCCCTCTGTCCCTCCCCATCAAGGATCTCACTGCAGCTGAGTTCATACAGCCTCAGCTCCTGCCCAAACCTTCCAAACACCAGCAGCAATCCACAGCAGGGCCTCAGCACTCCCCCTCCAGGCTCCCTGAGTGTGGTGAGCCCAGGTCCATTCTTTTATTACCAGTCAGGCTCACAAATCAGCATGAGATTAGTCATTAATTGCTCGGGCAGACAAGGCTTGTAGCTTTTGAGGTCCAAACCACTCCTGCATTTGATTTCTCTTCTGTGGTGCAACAAGACTGGGTGGGATAAGCTTCTTCCCCCCACTTGCCCATCATGGGAAGTCTTGACTGAGTGTGGGATAATTTTATGTGCTAGTGCTATCATCAGGGTGAGAGGCTCCAGCTGGCCTGCCCTAAATTCCCTCTGGGTCTTCTCAGGCTGTTTCATTGCCTGCGATCCTGTGATGCTCTAGTGACAGACCTCTGTTGTTAATAGTGCTCCTTGGTTCTGCACTGCTCATTCCTGGCTCGGCACTGGGGCTCCCTTGTGTGTGCAGCCACCACTGTTGATCCAGCTCCAAACTGTGTTCAGCAACAGCCAACTATAGAGCAGTTAAAGATCTCCATTGCTTCTCTATGCCCAAGAATACCATGGACCCTCAGAGCTATGCCCAGGACCCAAGGTGGTGTGTAGTGGCACAGGGCTGGGTGCAAGCACGGCTGGTGAGGAAGAAGGGATTTTCAAAGGAGGTTGCTCTCATACTATGAAATCATGGCCCCAGGATATGGGGCACAGCTTGTAGGCAGAAGTGATATCTTTCCTTAACTGAAGAGATAAAGTTGAAAAAAACCCAAAGTTTGGGTGTGAGATGGTATGATATTTCTGTGTTTCAGACACTTTGTCATAGGCAATGAGAGCCAGTCAGGGTAGGGCTTACTGGAGTTCATGTGAGTTCCTTGCTCAGCTGTGGCCACTCAATCAGTCATTTCCCTCGAGCTCAGCCAGGCTGATGTGCGCAGCCACATTTCTCATAGGAGTAAAGCAAGAAGTGGGATTGGTATTTAGTAACTTTTCTCAGTGCAGTCACAGCTTTTACAGCTATTTTCCAGCTCAGTTCTGTAGGCAGTGCTTTGGCTGTATGTCCTTTCAGCAGGGTTTGCTGTGACTCTATTACTGCAGTGTCTCATTGCAGGAGCTCCCAGAGCAGACCAGAATTACATTTCCTGGGGAGATGCAGGTAGTACACCAAGGAACTGCCACATGACATGCAAGAGCCACAGGAGAACAGTTTTTATCACCACGCTCCATTTACACCATGAAAACAAATTTTTTCCTTTGTTTCCTTTACTACAGCATGACCTTCCATCAGCTTCACAAACCAAGCAGGGCAGAGGTGGCTATGGTGGCTGAAAGCAAACTCATCTTGCTTACACTCACTCTGACGGCCCAGACTTGTTTGCCAAGTAGCCCATCTGTGACCTTTGGTGTGTAAAAGGATCACTTGGCTCCTTTCAGGGTGAGGATACAAGAGAGCACAGTTGTTTACATGTTCACTCAAGTGATTGACAAACAACAACAAAACAAGGAGTTTGTGTGGCTCCACAAGCAGACTGTGCCTGTCAGCACATGCTGAAATAACCAGTTGGTTTGAGGGGGTGGCAAGCCCAGCAAACACAGGCTCCTTCCCCGAGTACAGCACCAGAAAGGGACACAGTCTGTATGGGAGATGCTGGAGAGTGGGCCATGGCTGCCCTTTGTTGTCCTCTCTCCTGGGGCAGCACTTGGACATTCGAACAGGATGGTTGGTGCTTTGGGTCTCCTTTCATCCCCTTCCCTCCCAGTGAGGGGCACAGCCCAACTCTACCCTATTCCCAGCTCCAGAGAGGCCAAGGAGGTGACTCTGGGAAAAGCAGAACAGGGCAGAGGTGGGAGCATAGAAAAAGAATTCAAACACATGAGCGATAGATTCACATCTCAAGTTCGATCAATACTCTTAACCTCAAGAAAGTTACATTGTGGAATTGGACTTTCATCTTTACTGATGGAGTCTCAGGCTTTCCTGCTTAAATAAATAAAATTGCCTCTAGCCAAGAACCTGCCTAACTGAGATAATGGATATATTAAGGTATAGCAAAGCTGTGAGATTCGCCAACTAATTTTGCAAAAAGAAAACAGACCATACACATTTCCCCCTTTTGTAGGAAATATTTCTTGTTTGTTTTTTAAATCATACAAATGTTATAATGGGGAAATAGTGTTCTATTCAGCTTAAGGTTAAATTATATTTAACATTGTAATGAATTTAAACAGAGACAAATTGAAAAGGAATATAAAGGATTCTGTTCTGAAAATATAGAAGCCAAGAATTCCCAAACATGAAAGAGCTTGTGAAAATAGCAGAATATATATATAATCTGAGATGGGGGCTAAGATGTACAGCTAACTTTATAATATCTGAGGTCAGGGTCCTAAGAAAAAAGCGTATCATCACAAGATGAACATCTGAAGAGGACATCTTGTCCACATCTGTGCCTGACAGTGGGACCAGTTATACCAGTGCCATTTCTGATAAGTGCTTGGCCAACCAGTCCCAAAAGATTACCAGGGTGGAGACTGTGCAGCCTCCCCAGGCAGTTCAGATCAGTATTTAACTACTGCTGGTAGGAGAAAGTTTGTTCTGAACCCTTAATCCCTGCCTGTAACTCCATCCCTCGCTCCTGGTCCCATGCACAATAGGAAAAATTTATTGCTTCTCTCTTCGTAGCTATATTTTTTAATATACTGTTCTCATACCTCTCCCCAGCCTCCTTTCACCAAACTAAGCAATGCTAATACCTTCAGCAGGTCTGGGGGAGCTGTTTTCACATTGCCTCTCTTCACTCTGCAGTTTTTGAGCAAATTGTTGGTTATAAGTTTTTGCTGAAGTTTTACAGTTACACTGTAGAGAATACTTGGAAAAATAAAAAAAGGCATCTCAAACAAGAAGCCCATTTGTGCAACCCAACATGAAGTTTGTTTTTGCAAAAGCATTTAATTATTTTTGCATTCAGTTTGTGATTTATATTTCCAAACCTTTTCTGGCCTAGTGCTTCCCATCCCTTCATTGTCTATTTGCACACTTGAGATATTCTTCCACAGTTAATAGGCAAAAATTCTATTGTCCCATCACTGCCCTAGTGACTTATATAGGCTAATTTTCCTTATGCATAACTACTAATTTGTATTTACATAATTAAAGGCAGAACCATTTTCTCAGAAGGAAAATTTGAAAATACCATTTAAAAGTATTTTGCATCAATTAATCATGTTCAATGTACTCACATTTACAGAACAGTGATTTTAAAAAAAGGTCCTGTCAAATACTTTAGACTGTAACAGTATGAAGTTTTCCAGGATAAAATGTAAATCTAGATTACTATGGCTGTAGTGAGCTGGGGAGGGTTGCACCGAGGAAAGAGAAGGGCAAAGAAGAATTAAAGGGGGGGAAGATTGAGTTTTTTTAATTAGATACTAGAAATGAGATTATCATTTGCCTTGTCTGGAAGACTTTCTGCTTTGTCACCCCACCATCCTCTTTTGTTTTTTCTTCTCTTGTACTTACTTTCAGGGATACCAAGGCACTGTTGTGGATTTGGGTTCACAGTAACTAAAAACTCCTACAGCACCACCTACCTAAAGTGCTTGTGTTCCTCCGTTCTGCAATATTGATTTTGAATGCCAAAGAACCTATCCAATTTGCCACTTTTAGCCTCATACATCTCTTTATTTCAGGGTTCCCTTCGCCCCTTCTTCAGCACAAATGAGGATTGTAATTGCCATGGAAAGGTGTAGTGATCTGCTCCTGTGCCTGAAGCCCAGTCCCAGGGCAGGCAGGGAGACCAGGGGCTGCTAAAAGACAGCAGTTATTTAAGAGCATGTACAGCATCTGATTTCTCTGGGAAGAGTGACAATTGTGGTGCTGAGTTACTTGCTATAGTCCAGAGAGACCAAGCTCAAACTGCCAGCTCTGACTGACCCTCTCTTAAAGCAGACCAGGCACTGGGTCTTCACTACAGGTCACATTACTTTTCTTGCATAGAAGACAGTCAAACACCAAGAAGGGTGGGGAGTGCATGAAGTGGAAATATAAAAAATAGGACCACGGGAGAGAGGTTAACTGCATTTCTCATTTTCTGAGTATGCACTATGATCAAAGCTTGAAAATGCCTACTCCTATAAGCCTTTTAAAATATAAATACCTGAGTGCATAGGAAAAGCATATAAGATAAGAATCAGAGACAAAGCATTTAACATCCCACACATATTTTTACAAAATTACAGCATTTTTTTCCTTGGATAATCCATTTTACATTCCTAATTATTTCTGCACTGTGTGCCTGCATATAAAGTTTACAGTGGCTTCTTTTGCAGAGATTAGACAAATATATACAAGACAAAAGATTTTTTTATTAAAATGTCAAATGCAAAATTAGAGGTTGTGAAACACTTTAATTAAAAAGAACAATTTTAAACTTGTGTGCAGAATTATGTAAAAAAGACTTTTGCTATTTCAAAGAATGAAAGAGATCAGACTTTGTAAGTTCAGGCTGAACTATTTTTGTGTTAAGAGCAGCTTAATACTTTCTTTATCAAGCAGAAACACCCTCAAGGACTTTCATGATTTCAGCACCTGTGGTCTCAGTGAAGGGCTTAGCGGTCTGTGTGCACATGTCTGAAATTGTGCATGAACTTTAAAACAGTAACAGATCCATCTGGTCACTTCCAGAGTTCTGGTGGTTTTTCTCTTGAGCACAACTGGCTTGAGAAGTGGTATAGCTGGAAACAATCAAAATCTCCATCTAGGCTTGCTGTGTTTGTTCAAAACATCAGAAAGAGTAGAGGAATCTGTATGAAAGAGTTGTGCAGGTCACTGAACACCATGATAAAAACAAATATTAACTTCTTGATTTCCTAAATTTAAAATCTTTACAGAAGAACCAAAAGCTTTAGTTTTCACCTTACACAGAAACAGTTTAAATGACATTTTCTACTAAAGTTAAGAGTGCTTCACTAAAAGAATACCAGAATTTATTCACTGTTACATGACCTTTTACCTTTGGAGGTGAAGCTTTACAATCAAGTCCAACATGGCAATGTCATTACTATCTCTCAGTGCCTACTTTGGCCACTTCTACCTTCCTGTCTCTGGGCCAACACAGGTATTAGCACTGCTAAGCTGTAAACTGGCTGAAAACAGACAAAACCCCATGAGTTTTTCCAGCTGGATCAGCTTTCTGATCTAGTCACTGGATGGCAACACAATAAATGGATGGGAAATGATGTAGCATAGTTTAGGCCAGGAGTCTAGTAACCANTTCAAAAAAACCTGACCAGTTTTGTTGCTATTTTTCAGAGAGGAAGCTGAAAAAAGGAATAGAGGAAGGAAAGGGGCATAAAAGAAATCTAATCACTTCTTTGACTATGTATCTTTTCAAAGACTAGAGATTACAGAAGCATTTTTTGCAAATACATTTCTGTATCTTCCTCCAAAACTACAACACGGTAAGTCACATGGTCCATCAATACACTGCTTTGCAGTTCTACTTGCATTTTTCTGCAC